>CACSLK010024474.1:1923858-1936827 GCA_902706635.1 Striga hermonthica
AAAAAAAAAAAAACAGTTTAATATGTCTCAATAATCTCAAATCATAAGTTCATAGAAAGCGGAAGCTAAATTCAATAAATAAAGACCACCACCTCGTCTTGCCTCGTCATCTGTCCCCTGCTTAACTTGCATCCGTAAAGAGAAGGTGGGAGTGAGCACATATAAAATCGTATTCTCACCGCTATGCACAAAAACCATAAAATGTTAATATGGTATGGTCGCAACATGAACATTAATCACTCATCATCATATTTTATCTCCTATCAATAACACAACAAATCTCACTCATGTCGACATCTACCATTAGCCACAGAAAGGGGATGCATAAACCCTAATGACGGGAGTGTGTTCCATGCAAGGACACGACCTTTCATTAGGACTTAGGGAGACTTACCTCGCAAGGGCAACCATACCGTAACTCAACAAGGACAACGGTACCGACGACCATAACAACTCACATCGATAGGCCACGTGGTTCACATGCATACATTTATCATACCAACCAAATATTTAAACACGTATGTCAGAGATAATTTTAGAATAACGAACCCACCTGGTACCGAAGCGGTAGATAACGCACATAAATTTGATAGGAAGCCGAGCTCGACTAGTCAAACATCTACATTAATATAGAGGGTCCTATCAACAGCTATATGACACATGGATTACAAAACTTAAGGCATCTAAGGCTCATACAATCAACATTTAGTTGAATTTATCTCATATGAGTCACATAGGCATGCATTTTAAGAGTAAAATATTTTTTCGAACATTTAACATGAGTTTTCAAAATCTAACCCGAGCAGTATTTTTGAAATCAACATAATTATCAGCTCGTAATTCATATGAACATTATTCAAGTTTCATTTGAACCCTAAGACATGACTCTACAATTCTTATGAAGACACAAAAAACAAATGAGGACATTTACCAAGAGATAATTCAGCAAACATCCGAAATAGAGAAGCAGTAAAAAATTGAGAACATGCAACCGACCAGACTTCAGTAATGGCTAGATAACTAGAGCTATAGACATGCTGAAGATCACATTTGCAAATAACAACATTATCAACGAGTTTAAACACAAAATATTTGATTCCTAAAATCTGCAAGAGACTAACTTATGATAATAACAACACCTCTGTTTTTATCATCTAGATCATGCTACAGACCTCTAAATGATATGATTCGAATCTAAAATTAACCCTAAGGCATGCGCCTACAATGTTCTTTTAGAATATAAAAGCAGATAAAATCATTAAGTTAGCGTAAAAACAGTTAACATTTAGAATAAGTTTTTGGCCAAAAGTTCAAAACTCATCTCAAGCATGTCCCAACTCAAATTAACCCAGCTCGACCTATAGACATGATAACATCATTAATATTACCTCATCAGAAAGCTAAGAAACAAACCTATAACTTTCATGAAGATTACAAACTCATTTAAGCACATTAAAACATAGTAAATAGGTCAGACATTTAACACATATGCTGCCGAGTTTTTACAGAAAATTGTTCACGCAATTATTTTGTAAAAATCATAACTCATTCGTTTCAAATAGGAATTACATAATTCCAAAGCTCAGATAAAGCCAACTAAAAATACTAAATTTCAATAGAAGGGCACAACATATACAGGTTTTCGGGGGTCATAATAGCAACACAACAGAACATCAAAAATTTTCATAATTCATGAATTTCATTTCAAAAATCCCGAAACCAAAGGAATTCAACGATACCGCATCAAAGCATCATATAACTACCATTAGATGCACATAACAAGAAAAACTAATCATCTCCCAGAATGCTCGATTATCCAACTCAACCAATCATCACATAAAACGACTCATAGAACCCTAGCCACACAATAGTCATCAAGTTCAATCATATCACTAATAACACATAAATAAATGAAAGGGGGATTGAGTATCGACACCATTCTCGAGATTAACACAAGACAACAAAATGAAATGAAGGACGAGACGGGCTATACGTACGCGCGAGGGATGGCTCGGCTGCTTGCTTGGCTCGCCGACGGTACACGGTGGTCGGAGGACGGCTTGCGGGACGTGTGCACTGCACCAATGGCTCGTGAACGGCGATACGCATAGCAAAACGAAGAACACGCCGGGGTTGCTAATCACCGAGGGTGATGAGGATGATGGTCGAGCATGTAAGCGAGCAACAAGCGGGGAGACGCCGGGGGCTCGTGATGGCAGCAACTCGAAGAGGAGCAAGGTGGCGTGATGGTGGTGATCGACGAGGGTGATGAAGGTGATGGCCATAGATTATGGTGACAGGAAGTAAAAAATGAGAGAGAAAGAGCGTTCTCATGCTTTACGATAAACGAACAAGAGATTTTTCTATTCTTCTGCTTGTAACATACGAGAGGGAGAGTGATATGGAGAGGCTGCGGGGAAACGTTTAAAAAGAGGGGAGAGGAGTTGTACAATTATAAACTCAACCTAGGGTTTACCTTAAAAACTTACCATGCAAGTAATACCCAAGAGAGAGAGGGAGAGGCGGGTCGGCGGACCGGGTCTCGGGCCTAGGCGCGGGGCGCAGGTTCAAGAGTCGGGTTCGAACAAACGATATAAATAAATAAAACTGAAACATATATATATATATATATATATATACATATATATTACACACACAATATTTATTTAATATTAATAGGCACTTAAATAATTAGACAATTAATAATAATAATAATAATAATAATAATAATAATAATAATAATAATAATATTACACACACAATATTTATTTAATATTAATAGGCATTTAAATAATGAGACAATTAATAATAATAATAATAATAATAATAATAATAATAATAATAATAATAATAATAATAATAATAATAATAATAATAATAATAATAATAATAATAATAATAATAATAATAAACAATCTAGACAGTTAGACAAATAATGGAATAATAATATTAATAATGCCATAAAAATCTCAAAAATATTCCTAAACAAACGGGACACTACAGTCTACCCACCTTAAAAACAATTCCGTCCTCGGAATTCGAAAATAAAAACAAACTAAACATGCTACAAGAATGCAAAGAGACTCAAAATGAGAAAGTCGGGTATCTCCTCCTAATCTCGAACTCCATCTCACAATTTGCATCGGACTCGTCATGTCGGCTCCACTGCAGCTTCACAAGACTCACTGCTCTGTTCCTCAGTGATGCACCTTCTGGTCCAAAATGGCCACTGGTACCTCCTCATAGGTAAGGTCTCGCTTGATCTGCAGCTTGCTGAAGTCCACCACGTGGTAAGCATCATGCACATATCTTTGCACATCGAGATATGAAACACATCGTGCACTCCCGACAAGTCCGGTGGTAAAGCCTGCCGATAAGCTAAGTCCCCGAATCGAGCAAGGATCTCAAAGGGCCCAATACAGCGAGGCCGAAGCTTCCCCTTCTTTCCGAAGTGAATCACACCCTTCTTGGGTGAGACCTTCAGAAAGACATGATCACCAACAACATACTCATGCTCTTGTCTCTTCCAATCGGCCTAGACCTCCTGCCTCTCTTGGGTAGCCCTGATGGTCTTACGGATCTCCTGAACTAGTTCTGAAGTCCTACGAAAGAACTCCAGACCCATGATCTTCCTCTCCTCGACCTCATTCCAATATAAGGGAGTCTGAACCTTCCATCCGTATAAAGCCTCATACGTGGCCATCTTGATCGAGGAATGGTAACTATTATTGTAGGTCAGCTCAACCAAAGGAAGGTTACTCTCCCAAGTCAGGCTTCAGTCCATGACCAAAACCCGCAAAATATCCTCCAAGTACTGGATCGTCCGCTCCGACTGACCATCTGTCTTGGGGTGAAAGGTTGTACTGAACTCCAACCTCGTCCCAATGGATCGGCGAAGAGTCCTCCAGAACTGACCCGTGAACTTCGGGTCTCGGTCAAACACAATCTCCACGGGCACCCCGTGAAGTCGAACAGTCTCCTTAACAAACAACTCGACATAATCACTAGCCATCATTGTCATTATGACAGGCAAGAAGTAGGCAGACTTCGTGAGTCGATCCACATTCACCCAAATAGAATTGTGCCCGGACCTCGATCTCGGCAATCCCACCAAGAAGTCCATGGTGATGTACTCTCACTTCCACAAGAAAACCTCAAGTGGCTTCAACAGCCCTCTCGGTTTATGGTGTTCAGCCTTCACTTGCTGACACACCAGACATCTGTTCACAATCCTCGCTACTTGCCTCTTCATGCCTCGCCACCAGAATGACTTCCCAAGTCCTAATACATTTTCATGCTACCAGGATGGATGGTATACGGGGCACTGTGGGCCTCTCTCAGAACCTCCTTTCGCATTTCCCACACCTTAGGAAAACATAGTCTACCCTCGAAGACCAATGCTTCATTGGATGCGACTACGAATCCACCAACTCTACCGGCTTCCATAAACTCCTTCATCCGACATAGAAGATGATCGTTCGGCTGCTCAGCGACTATCCTCTCACAAAGAGTCGGTCCCACAACCAAGGCGGTCAACATACCACCTGCCGTCGAAGTCGACTACATTGCTACTAGCTGTAGCCGCTCAAACTCCCGAACTAGGACATCTTGCCCGGTGAATAGGCAAGACAGCTGACCATGAACCTTCCGACTCAGAGCATCGGTCACCATGTTAGCTTTCCCAGGATGGTAGATAATGGTGCAATCATAGTCCTTGACCAACTCTAGCCATCTCCTTTGGCGCATATTGAGCTCATTCTGAGTATAAATATACTTCAAGCTCTTTTGATCGGTGAAAATCTCACACTTGCCTCAATAGAGATAGTGCCGCCAAATCTTCAAGGCATGGACAGCCAACTCGAGATCATGAGTGGGGTAGCTCAGCTCGTGAGGTTTCAACTGCCTCGAAGCATAGGCTACGACTCTCCCCTGCTGCATAAGGAAACAACCCAAGCCTATCTTCGAAGCATCTATGTAAATAGTGACTCCAAAGTAGGATCGGGTATCGAAAGGACTGGTGCAGTAGTAAGTCTCTCCTTAAGCTCCTGGAAACTCGTCTCGCACCACAAACTCCAATCATACTCACGGCCTTCTTCGTAAGGTTGGTTAGTGGCAGGGCTATCTTGGAGAAGCCCTCGATAAACCTTTGGTAATATCTTGCTAACCCCAGAAAACTATGAACATCACCCACATTTCTTGGTGTCTCTCACTTGCTCACAACCTCTATCTTGTCAGGATCGACCCCTGAAAACTACGAACATCACCCACACGATCCGGCCAGAACTCGCACTTTGAAAACATAGCGTCAAGCTTCTCGCGGCGAAGAGTCTCCAACACAATCCTCAGATATTCCTTGCGTTGGTCGATGTCCTGTGAATATACCAGAATGTCATCAATAAACACGATTACAAAGTGGTCCAGATACTGGTGGAAGACCCATTCATAAGGTCCATGAACACCGTCGGGGCATTGCGATGTCTGAACGACATCACCATAAACTCATAGTTGCCTTATCTGGTACAGAACACAATCTTAGAGATATTTGACTCTCAGATCTGCAATTGATGATAGCCAAACCTCAAATCGATCTTCGAGAAGACGTTGGCTCCCCTTTTGTAACACCCACTAACTTATTAAAATCAGAGTCAATTTTTTGCAAAAACTTATCTAAAAACTTCTTATTAATTTGCGAAATCATGATTCGGGGTGCTATTGAGAAACCTTCCTTTTTATAAAATCCGTCATTTTTAATATGTTAACCTTATTGAGAAAACGGATTATCTTTAATGAAACAAGCATGTAAGACTATATAAAATCCAACTGACAAATCGGATCAAAAGCTGGGAAATAACATGCGAGTTCGAAAACCTAAAACTATCAGCAGAAGTAAAATCATGGCAAAACAAATATATACATATCAAAAGTCTGCCAAATACTATGTGCACAAACCCATGACCACCAGCTCCGCTCACTCCTCGGGACCGACTCTGTGACCTGAAAAAGAAATAATATAGTGGGGGCATGAGCACTAAAAGCCACTGTGCTTTGCAGAAACTCATACTAAAGTAAATAGTAATAATAATTGCAATATCATGATCAAAAGTATATATATATATATAACTGGAACTGTCATGTCTTGTATGTGATCAACCGTATCTGATACGGGATCAAATACTGTATCTGCCAGCTATAAGAGCTGCACCGGAATTCTATGTGCACACCCTAGTGGACAGATAAGCCACTAGAATTCAGATGGTCTTACTTTGTCTAGCCTCACTGAGCAGGAACTGAATATACATACCTTGAACATGATAACTGTAATTATACTCAATTTAATACTCAGTCTGAGTCCCCACCTGAACTGCTAGTTTGAAACTGTAAGTGCTGCTGCTGATCAAACTGTAAAAATATATAAATAAACAAATACTAAGTACTATGCTCAGACTGACTGAAAATAGCTATTAAGATGCTCGACTCGATCTAGATATTTAACTGAAATTATCTCGGGGTCTAACTTGACTGACAAAAAAACTGGGCTGAACTGATACTGGTATACTGAACTGACTAGACTGAAAAATTAACTGAATACGGTACTGAACTCGGACCGGGTCACTGAGTCCTGAACTGCTCAAGTAACCAGTCTGAACCGGCTAGTTCACTGGCTGGCCGGACCGTCGGCTCGCTGGCCGGGCAGTCGGCTACTGACTGGACTACTGACACAGTCGCATGCATGCACCGGGCGCAGCCTGGGCGCTGCCGGCGCCGGCCCGTGCGTGACTGCCATGGTTCATGCGCTGGCGGGTGAAGCTGGCACCACGCGTACGCTGGGGACAGCTGCTGGCATGCTGCTGTGAACGACCAACGTCTACTGGGCATGACTGAACGTGATTGGCCACTGCCGTGCACGCGGGCTAAGGCACTGGCGCAGACTAGTGTTGTCGGGAACTACTGTGTGCCACGGACAGGTGGCTAGCACGCGGGCTACGCGTGCTGGGGTGACTGGGCGCTCGGGCGTGCTTCCGGGCACTGACCGAAGCCTTCTAGGCATTGCTGGCGTGCTGGCGTGCGCTATGCACAGCTAATACGGAAGTGGTTATTCACCCCTGTGAGTCAAGTGATGGGATGGTTGAGCATCTCGATTTATGGTTGGAAAATATGCTAGAGGAGCCATCTAGTCCGATTTACCGCATCATGCATGAGAGATGGGCCAAAAAGATGTGGTCCAAAGTTGAAGTTGAAGGATAGGCAACGCAAGGCTATGCAAGTCCGAAGGCGACGGAAGGCAAAGGCTAAGAAGTGAGCCATTGTTGTGGGCCTTGTGCAAGAAAGAAGCGAGCTTGGAAGATGGAAGCTCGAAGGAGTGGTAAGCAAAGAATGGAAGACGGTTGGACATGGCGTGCCAGAGATTGCACGGGAGTGGATGAGAGGTGTGTGGATGGTTGGGACCCATGGGACGAGCCGGCAGGGTCGATCGGTGACAAAAGGGTCGATGAAGACCTGCTATTGGGCGAATGGCGCGCATCGGCCCATGATGCGCGCGGTTGGACGGAACAGGGTGCACGCGGGTGCATGGCGGGCGAGCGGGCCACTGGGACTGGCGGTACATGCAGTACAACGAGTGCACATGGGTACGCGATAGAAAATTGGAGTGCCGGCAGTGGCGAGGACGCGCGGAAGTTGGGCAGCAATGACGAAGCGCGCGAGTATGGGGCAGATGCGCGAAGCCTATGCCGCGCGGGTTTAGGAATACCGGATGGGCGGCGAGCGTGCAGCGCAAGGCAACGGGGCGCGTGTGGCAGGCGTGCGAGGATCCAGTCCGTACGGGAGTAGGAGTAGCTGTGGCGGTGGGCGCGCACGCGCGAGAGGAAGGCGGCAGATGGTGGGTGCGCGCGATGAGGCGCGCGTGCGCATGCGAGACGAATGGACGATGCCTAGTCCGCAGGGGACTAGGCGAAGCAGGGACGGCGTGCGCGTGCGACATGGACGAGGCGCGCGATGCCTCGCGCGCCAAGGACTAGGAAAGCCGACAGGCGGCACGCACAAAGGCGGTTCGAATGAGGCAGCTAAGGGTTTCATCCGAATGACTTAAGCTCCAAGCTACTTGGAGTGAAAGTCAAGCAATTAGTAATTATGGTAGTATTAGGATTTTATTGCTTTCTAATATTAAAATTTCTATTATTGCAAGATTTAGGAGATCTAGATTAATTAGGCTTATATTTATTTTATGCACCTATAAATACGCATGTACCTCTTCATTGTTGAATGTCCAGTAAATTGATGAGTGAATAGAAAAGTGGAACTTGGTGTTCTAACGTGTGTTAAGCAAGGCCGTAGGGCGTGTTTATATACAAGTGTCGGAGAGAAGGCCATGAGAGCGTCTTGAAGTCACAGTGTCTAAGAGAGGGCCCTGAGAGCGTCTGTTAGTCACATCTATCGTGTGTAGTCGAAGGCCCTGAGTGCGCGATACTCACAACCAAATAGACAAGAACCGCGATCTCGATTCATTCATCATTGGTGCTTTCATTGAGAGGTGCTGATAAAGGTTATTGTCTATCTATCTTTTTCTTTTTTTCGGTTTCACCTTTTGCTGAGAAGGCCGAATTTTTCTTCTTTTGTTCGATTTTTTTTTATCAAATTTTTTGATCTTTTTTTGTTTTTTTCGTGAGTTGAGTCGAGTAATAAAAAAGTGTCATCCTAGTTTGTTTGATTTATTTTTTTTAGAGTCTTACAAAAAAATAGAGAGAGTCATGATGTTACTATTAGATGAGTTGGATCAAGAAGATCTTGAGTATCTCGAAGGTTTGGAGAGGGAATTAACTCCATGGGAGCAACAATTTTTGGAGGAGCTTCGCGAACGAAGAGATTGGGAGGAGCGCGAAAGACAACTCGTGGAAGCCAGGAGAGCTGAGGAGATTGAAGTTCAGAACAACAGTGATGAAGGTGCGTTAAATTTCATTATCCTTGAGGACAAGGAAAGTCTTGAAGAGGAGGGAAATGATAAGAAAGTGGTTATTAACCCCCGGTGAGTCAAGTGATGGGATGGTTGAGGTTCTCGATTTATGGTTGGAAAATATGCTAGAGGAGCCATCTAGTCTGATTTACCGACCATCATGCGTGAGAGATTGGCCAAAAGGATGTGGTCCAAAGTTAAAGTTGAAGGCTAGGAAACGCAAGGCTAGGCAAGTCCGAAGACGACAGAAGCAAAGGCTAAGAAGGTGAGCCAATGTTGTAGGCCTTGTGCAAGAAAGAAGCGAGCTTGAAAGATGGAAGCTCAAAGGCGTGGTAAGCAAAGGATGTAAGATGGTTGGACATGGCGTGCCGGAGATTGCACGGGAGTGGATGAGAGGTGTGTGGAAGGTTGGATCCCATGGGACGAGCCGGTGGGGTCGATCGGCGAGAAAGCTGTCGATGAAGACCGGCTATTGAGAGAATGGCGCGCATCGGCCCATGATGCGCGCGGTTGGATGGAACAGGGTGCACGCGGGTGCATGGAGGGCGAGATGGCCAGGGGGACTGGCGATACGCGTAGTACAACGGTGATGCGGAAGTGGCTAGGCAGCTCAAGAACGCCGCTAGTCGCGCCTACCATGCACGAAGAAGGCTAGCGCGGGAAACGGCGGAAGTGCGCACACTGGAATGTAGTGCGCCGGGCACGCGAAAATAGCACATGAACGGATGTGCGAGCAGTAGGCACAGCGATGGCGCGGGCGACTGACGGAGACGCGCGCGTGACACGGACGAAAGATCGAGGCGGGCAAATCCTTACGCATAGAGGAAACCGGACAGGCGGGGCGCGACGCGTGCAAGAAGGCGGCTAGCAGTGATGCCGTGCGCAACAAGCCGGATGGAGGCGCACGCATGGGACGCAAAACCCCAATCCTCAAGGAGTGCGGCAACTTGAGGCTGGCGTGTGGGGACGCGCGCGAAGGCGGCGCCAGCGCGCAGGCATGCACGTCAAGCGTGGGTTACGAACACGCGCTGGCAAGGTCGGCGGCCCTAGTCCTTGAGGACTAGGGCGAGGGCGCGCGGGCGGTGCTAAGTGAGGCGGCCGATCGCATGAGAGAAAGAGAGAGATACTTGGAGTGCAAGCCAAGATAGTAGTTTCCATCTTGCATTATGAGATCTAGATTAATTAGGCTGCTTAATATTTTATTGCTTTATTAGTTCCCTAGGTAGATTAGGACTAGATATACTTGGTGCCTATATAAGGGCCATCCCCCATGTTATTTTTTATCATCAATTTTATGAATAGAAATCTGAACTTTTGTTCTTCCACTTTGCTTTAGTTTTTCACCCAAATTCTATTGCAATTTTATTCGTTCCAAGAGGCGCTGTTGTGGCTCGAAGAACACCTATCGGCGATTCAATGCGCGGGCTAGCGGCTTATCGGCAGTCGGGACACGCGATCTTCATCATTGGTGCTTTCATTGAGAGGTGTTAGATCGTGTGTCTTTTTCCCAACCCATTCCCTTTTCTTTTCTTCCCCCTTATTTTCGTTCGATCCAAAAAAAAAAATCCAAAAATCAGCATCATCACGAGTCCACAAAGTAAAGAACGTAGGGAATAAAGGAAATCCATGGACAACAAAGAGATGAAGGATAAAATCGATAATCTCGATGCCCAATTCCGTGGTATGAGCGACGCCATCGACACGCTAGGAGAAGGGCTCGATAATACGAAGACAACGGTGCAAGATCTGATGGAAACCGTGAATAGGTGCTTTGACGAGATGGCGCACTCGGTTCTCGCACACCTACCACCGCCGCAGCAACACGATCATGCGCGACACAATGACCGTGAGCGGCCCAAAGGAGAGGATCGACGGTGTGAGGAGTACGAGCGCGAGGACGACTACGAACGGCAGTCACATGCGTCCAACTACCACGAACGTCCGAGAATCAACAAGCCTCGCGTCACGTTATCCACGTTCACCGACAGCGGTCCAGATGCATGGCTCAACCGGGCAATACAATATTTCGAGCTCAACGAGATGGACGGCCCAGATCGTGTAAGGTATGCAGCCTATTATCTTGATGGTGAGGCCAACGTATGGTGGCAAAGGCTCACGAGGATCTACCGCAAGCGGCAATAGGCCATCACATGGGCCGACTTTGAGCGGGAGTTGCTCACATGCTTTGGCACATCAGATTATCATAACTATAATGAGGCTCTCGCACGAATACGCGAGACAGGTAATTTGTGTGAATACATCAAGGAGTTCGAACGTCTAGCATGCCGCTACGAGATTGGCCCAAGGAAGCATTAGTGGGGACTTTCATAGGCGGACTAAAGTTTGATCTAGCCGCTGAAGTTAGACTCGAGTGGCTAGACACGATGCACGCAGCAATAGAGGTAGCCCGACGGTGCGAGGATTATCTAGCAGTAACGCGAAGGGGACGGGCGGGTGTTCATTTCACGGATACGTGGCGCACAGGCTCGAGCCAGGTGACGGCAAGCGCGCGGCCGAACGTCAGCACTCGGCCGGCAGGGCCGGTAGTAAGGAGGTTGTCCCCCGAGAAAGTCAAACACCGACGCGAGAAGGGCCTATGCTTCAAATGCGAAGAAAAGTTTACGCCAGGCCATCAATGTAAGCAAGCTTTTGTGATAGAAGTTGCTAATTCTGATGAGGAGGAACCTGAGGTCGAGGAAGAACCACATCAGGAGGATGAGGTTTAAGTGCTCGAAGAAGAAGCAGATATTTCGATGCACGTGATGGCAGGGATTAGAGGGCCCAGGACAATGTGATTACCAGCATGGGTCAGGGATCGTAGGGTGACTGTGCTCGTAGACAATGGATTATCACACAACTTCATTAATGCTGACCTGTCCCTGAAGCTGAATTTGCCAACCACGAAGGTTGAGCCTTTTGAAGTCCGAGTAGCTAATGGAGAGAGGCTGCAATGCACTGAGTCGTTTCGAAAGGTGCCGATCATGTTCCAAAGAGTTACGGTAAAGGCTGATCTCTATGCTTTACCACTAGTCGGACCTGGTGTCGTGCTAGGAGTACAATGGCTTGAAGGGTTAGGCAAGGTGACCACCGACAACCGAACTGAGGTTATGGAGTTCATGTCTAGAGGTCGGCAAGTCACACTGAGCACGGGTACTGAGAAATGTACTAAAGAAGTTTGATTGAAGAGTATTGAAAGAGTTTGGCGAAGTGGCAGCCAAATATTCACAGTAGTGGGCGAATGTAAGGAAACGACCACAAAAGAGGCCGAGCAACAGTAGGGCGATATACGCGAGCTTATCGAGGAGTTCGAAGGAGTGCTAGGCGAACCCAAGGGACTACCACCACACCGGGAGTTCGATCATCGCATACCACTGGTCAACGAACAACACGCAGTTCACGTCCATCCTTATAGGTACGCTCACTTCCAGAAAACTAAGATTGAAAGGCAAGTAGCTGAGATGCTAGAAGCTGGGTTAATTCAGCATAGCAAAAGTCCGTTTTCTTTACCAGCACTGTTAGCTAAAAAGAAAGATGGCACGTGGAGGTTTTGTACTGACTACCGAGCTCTGAATGCCGCTACTATTAAGGATCGATTTCCTATTCCTAGTGTCGACGACATGCTCGATAAGTTGGCTGAATCACGTTACTTCTCGAAGCTCGATCTGAGAGCTGGTTATCATCAGATACGACTTCACAAAGCCGACATACCAAAGACAGATTTTCGTACGCATCAAGGGAACTATGAGTATTTGGTGATGCCATTCGGGCTATGCAACGCCCCATCCACTTTCCAGTTTGCTATGAATTCCATCTTCAAGGAGAATCTACGTAAGTTTGTTCTAGTCTTCTTTGATGATATTCGAAGTCTTGGGCTGAACATCTGGAGCATTTGAGAGTGGTGCTTGAATTCTTGGAGGCTAACTCATTCAACATCAAGCCGTCCAAGTGTTCATTCGGGCAGGAGATGGTCGAGTACCTAGGCCACTTTATATCTTATAATGGCGTGACGGTTGATCCAA
>CACSLK010024474.1:1996366-2014789 GCA_902706635.1 Striga hermonthica
AGGGTGGTGCTCGGTCGGGAAGTATGCGGTTCCCCGTTGTGAGTCAGGGCGGTGCTCGACCGACAAAGGTAACTCCTACTGGCTGGCACTCGATGTAAGTCCGAAGGTGGCATTCGATATATAGAGAGCAGTAGTCTACTGAAATAGGTGTGCACATGAGTTTGATTATTGATTATTGATGGGATATGGGATAGATTATTGCATCGTATACATGCTGAGACCATACCTTTTGATTACTGATTACTGTTGATTATTGACGTAACATTTATCGCATAGTGGTGAGCACTACGGTTTCCTTTTGTGCTCATCCCACCTTCTCTTTGTGGATGCAGATTAGTGTTGCGGGCACGACGGAGGGATGCGAGTGGTGGGCATAATAAATGTTATTGCTTCCGCTCGAAACTGAATTATTGTTATTACTGTTATTTTTTATTACTGGATTATGGATAGGGAATGTTTTCCCTAGGATTTTACGAGTATTGGATAATTTGGTTTGGTTATCGATTATTGAACTGAAGTATTGAATTAGATTATGATTATTGATAATTGAATATTGATGATTGTTTGAATTTTGATTTTGGTTTGAAAATTAGTAGCGCCTCAAGAGTTTTGAAAATAAATTTGAAAAATTTATCCTGAAATTTGGGCAAATAAAAGTAGGGCGTTACAATTTGGTATCAGAGCCAGTCTGCGTTTTTGCAGACTGGTCAAAGTATGAAAAATTGATTATGTGAGTTGACCTTAAGTTATGACCACTCGTCGTGCCGCACTAGCTCAGGTATGCGTACCTAATTGATTTTAGATGATTGTGCAATAATTGATTATTGAAATGAAATCGAGGCTTAAGAGATTAACCTCCTGCTTTTAAGCATTCTTGAACTCAGACGAGTGGTGAAATTAATTGTATGAACTTGAACTCTAGCTGTATAGAGTTAAGTCCGACTTGAGAAATTGTTTGTTTGGAAATTCGATATAATGTTATCGATTTGAATTATGTTTATAGCAGTGCTCTCGCTATAAGACTTGGTGTCGTCAAGTGAGGACCCTTCACAATGCCATCTCGAAAGGAGAAGGCTTTAGTGAAGGGAGCAGACGACTGAAGGAGTCCCAGTTGTTTGGGTATTCGGGAGTTTGTAACCGTTGTCGATTAGACAATTAGATGCGTGTTTAGAACCCAGTCAAGGGCGGCAATGACTTATCCTTTTGCGAAAATCCTCTTCAGTATAATAAGCCGCGAGCGATTTTCTAACAACAGCAGGACTTACTGGGAACAACTTCACCGAGGAAGGAGGCGGTGAATTGTGGACTCGTGGATGCGAGGCAACCTTGTTCCATTTTTGAATTCTTGTCTTTTTATATAGTTTTGCAAACCCTTGCCTTTTTGTATGCCAAACAATTTTGAATTGTGCTTGAAGCTTCCTTCGTTATCCAATTTTCGTGTTTTGATAATTCGCTTGATCTTCCCCTTCCTGGCGTGGCGCTTCAGATAGAATTGAGTATCGGTATTTTTATTGATCCTTGTCTTTTAAAACCTGTTTTGTGATACCTCTAAGTCGACGCATATCAAGACTGTTTTTCCTCCTTAAAAAGGGTTATTGTGAAATCTTTCTTAGTTTCGAATTTTGTTCATCACAATGTTTAGGAAATCCCGTTCTTTTACTTCTTTCAGAGTTTGGGGGAGCTGACGTGATGGCCGACGCTAGTAGTCAGAAACAAATCGAGGCGAGCTAATTATTGTATCTCTCGGAAGGAGCTGCTGATTTGGGATTATTCTCGACTGAATAACCATGAGAGAATTCTTCGAGAATTTTCGTCTATCTCAATCGTTGATCTCTTTGCATATTAGAGTGAGTCGCCGGTGGGCTTGGAGCTAGAACATGCCCCTTGCTATCTTTGAGACTTTTGAACCTTGGAAATTGTGAACGACTGAACTATATATTGGACCAAAGAAAAATATCTCGTAAATATGTAAAACCATTTCTTTTGGTGATGTAAGATTGTAACCTTCTTGAGAAACCTTGAACCCGACCTTGGCTGGGTGTAGCCACACGAAGTGGTGGCCGAGCACGCACGACCATGCTGAGAGACGGGAGGCTTGCGCGCGGCCGACCGTTGACTCCCACGCGAACTGCAGCCGCGATCACTGTACGCACGACTCCCCAAGTCAGCGTATACGGCCAACCATTGATGTTTTTCCTGAGCTGTTGAAACCGTTTCATGTTGGAATACTTGGTTATCCTTTTGAACTCCTTCTGTTCGAACCTTGAACTGAGAGCTCTGAGTCCCACTAAATGTGTGTAAATCCTTAATCGATTATTTCGGATTGAGGAGTGTAGTCAATGAGTCCTTATGCCTTATTTGAGAGTTTTCTCGAGTGGGCAAATTGGAATGTCGTATTGTTGTTGGTCAATCCTTATGTTTGCACATAAGGGCTGCATTCGACTCGTGGAGTCAATATCGTGTGGGTATGAGCACCTGGGGTGTGCTGTATACCGTGTCATAGTCTCTGATGGAGACACTCGGTCCGCGTTAAAATCCTGAACAGGTTATCAGTGTAGCTCGGATGCGAGACTGAAACTTGGCGTCACACGTCCACCTTGCTGGTGTGATAGTCGGAGTACACTGGCAATACACCGAACGACCTGTTGAGGTCTTGTGTGCTGTTAGGTACGAAGTTAATTGTCGATACTCATGGGTATAGGCCAAGCCGAGCTGAGTCTCTTGGAGGAGGATGTGCGCCTGAGCTCGAGCAGGATTGATCACCCTCCCATGCAATAAGGCAAACATTTGAGCATAGGGCGAGTCCGATTGAGTCCTGTACGTGAGTGTATGCTTTTCGAGCATGTCATTTTCCTTTAGATGCGTGTTCTTTCGTCTTTCCGAGGACAGAAATATTTTAAGGAGGACAGATTGTAACGCCCCGTTTGATTTATAGAATTTCTCGAAATATTCTATTTATTTAATATTATTTACAGGGTTATATTTATTTTAATAGTTGCATTGTCGACTTAAATAAAAGGTTGGAGTACTCGAGTCGTTCGACGATTTTGGAAAAATCGCGTGAATCAGTTCTACCCCCGATTATTTATGAATAATTTTGGGAGAATTATTTGAGATTTTTATTTTTTTTGTTATTATTATTTGTTACTAATTAATGTCTAACAGCTAATTATTTGACTAATTGCTTGATGTATAGATGCTAAATTGCTATTAATTATCCTAAATTTGATATTAAATATCTAATTTGCCTAAGAGTGTTTAAATGTGTATTATTAATAAATATTATTATGTGTATTATATATATTTATAGATATTCTGGTTATTTTAATTATCGATCGAGCCGAGCCGAGTTATTATACTATTGGCTAAGTCAAGCCCGAGAGCCGAGCCGTATGTCTAGCCCGAGGACCCGCGGGCCCAGCCGAACCGAACTGGCAGCCCAAACCGGCCGAGCCCGACCCGATTTCTCTCTCTCGTGCGTGTGTCTGTCTTGGAGAACAAATTGTTAACCCTAAGATATTTAATCGGATCAGCACTCTCTTCTCCCTTCACCATACGCAACTTTCACAGAAATAAATCCCTCATCTCTCTCACCCTCTCGCGATCAACCAAGAAGAAGAAGGAAAACTCGTCGTCAATCCGCAGCAAATTCCTCTCTCTTTTGATCGATCATCAGCAGAAAAGTGAACTCCCTCTCTCGCTCGTTGTGCAGAAAAGAGAAGGACCGTTGCTTTTCTGTCGGCACCTCCGTCGTCCACGCGCAGAGCCGTTGTATTCCACCCCTCGAGAACGGTATTCTTACGAGCCCGGTAATGAATTTATATTGTTGCTCAGTATTATCAAATCAAAATATTTAATAATTTAAGTGAAAATCGTAAGATGTGGTTTTTTTATCGTGATTAAATAAGACTGAATTGGACCTCGGAAAACGTGTTTTCGGTAAATCAAATGTTTAAGTCTTATAGTAGTGATATTGAGGCTTGCTTAACATGTAAATTACGTGGTTTGTGGGCTATGTTGTTGAACGAACGATTTGAGTTGTTAAAGGCATAAAAAAACTCAAATTTTGAGTCTCAGTTGTGCTCTATTTTTCTCGACCAAGAAGCTGTTTCTTAGAAAAGTGTTCTTCTTGGGTTTTGTAGTGCTTTGAGTTAGGTTTCAGTGTGTTTTGGAATTTTGTTATTTGGATATGAAATGGATTTTATATGAATTTTCAAATGCAGACACGCATGCAGTTTTTATAAACTCGGGTAGAAACTTTGACCTTAATTCATGGATGTTTCTTATGATCTAAACTTGCCTGAATAAAAATGTGTTCTTCATGACAAATGTAGTATATGTTGTAATCTGGCTGTGATAGTAGAATCATGTAATTTGGAGGTCCAGTTGATTTTATATGATTTTTTTAAGTGAAATGTACACCCAGTTTTTATGAACTAGGGTTGTGTTTAAGTGTTGATTGTGTGCTCTGTTTTTATGACCCGAAAGTGTTCGTATGAAAAATTTATCTTCATAAAAATTTTAGATTTTCATGTGTAGATTCTGTAGGTTTTGAGTTTGTATGAATTGGAGTTGTGTATCTTGAGTTGTTGCCATTTTACTAAGGTGTTGTATATTCGAAAAGTTGTTCGCTGTTTCTGTTACACCTCAGTTTAAGCTATTGGAGACTGATAATATGAAGTTGCTTTCTTCTTATAAAATGTAGTATGTTAAGTTGTCTACATCTGTGCTTTAGAATTTTGTAATTCCGAGCTATATTGAATAAGTTACGATTTTTAAGTGAATATTGCGCGTCCAGTTTTTCTTGCTACCCGGTAGCTTGTGTGTAATTAATGTGTGACTTGTTTATCGTGTCGTAATGTGCTCGTGTGAACTTATTCTCTTTATCAAAGTTATAGGTCTGTTTCTTATCTTTTAAATGAGATAATTTTCTTGTCGATATGTGCTCTGTAGCTCGAGTTGTGCTCTTATGAAGGTTGACATGCATGAGATAAAATTTTGTACCGAGACACAAATCTGAGGCTGATTGTTAACTGATTTTACATTATCTTAATGACCTTATATGCTTGAGTGTTCTTCATGAAAGTGATAGAGTCATGAGTTAGGGATATTTTCCAAGTGGTTTCATCATGATATGATATGTAGACTGAAAGCTACATGCATTTTAAATTCATCGTGCATGCTGAAAGTTGTTGCAAGTTGATGTTTAGGTTTCTAAATTGAGTTGTATTGTTTAAAAGCATGTTTATGTGGCCTAACTGAACCATGTCATGCTATGTGATTTTTATATGATCTTTCAATGTCCTAAGTGCTAAAAGTTAAGCAAGCCAAGATATCCACCAACCGAAAAGACTTGTATATAAAATGTTTTCAAAGCTTATATATATGTATAAGATTATGAGAATAAGATAAGCGATGATAAGATTCCAAGACAGGGCCCAACGAATGTAGGTATTTGACGAGTTTTTCCTCGACTGCCTACTGCTTTCCTGGTTTTATTGCTTTACTCCGGATACCAGGTGGGTTTACTTATAAAATTGGCTGCCTTGAATTGTGAAATATTTTTACTTACTTGGGTATGATCAAAGTATGCAATGTGAACATGTAACCTTCGGCGTGAGCCGTACCAGCCGTGGAACGGTATCCCCATAGGTATAGAACGTACCCCAAGTGGGTAATCTCCTCTTTGACCTTCGTAAGGACCTTGGCATGAGCCTTGGTCAGTGATGGATTTCTGACCTAAAACCCTCGGGGTTGGCAGTCCTGCCTAATACCCACGGGGTTGACAGTAGATTTCCGTCTAAAAACCTCGAGGTTGATGGATGATTCTCCTACTTTGGCAACGTTAGAGTTCCCGCGGGGAGACGATACATGGACCAAATGTAGTCTATTCTGATAGGTGTGCACATGAGATATAATTAACTCTGGATAGGAGATGGGATATTTAATGATTATGTTCATATTGCGACCATGCTATTTACTTTTCGTACTTTATAACTGTTCCTGCGCGTAGTGGTGAGCACAACGGTTTCCATCTGTGCCCATTCCCACCTGCTCTTCATGGATGCAGGTTGAGACGGCGGCTGCATGGCGGCGAGAGACGAGTGGTGGTCGGTCGTTGACTGGACCTCATTATGTAGCTTCTGCTTGCTATATTTTATGATTATATTGTTATCATGTTGGACTCAGGATTTTCTTTGATTTGAGAAATTCGAACACTGGTTTGAAGAGATGCCCCGTTTGCTAATAATCGATTTCGGAACTTTGTTTAAAACCCTGTGAGGGTGGTTTCGATTTGACTCTGGATAATTGATGATGTTTAAATTACTTGTGAGTAATTGATATGTGAAAATTCTTAAATGTTGATTATATGTCGAGTAACGCCAAACGATTTATGAAAAGAATTTCAAAAAAATTTCCGTTGACTTTTGAAAAGTCTTTGACTTTCGTCAAATAAAAGTGGGGCGTTACAGGAGAGGAGTTGTACATTTATAAACTCAACCTAGGGTATACCTTACACACTTACCATGCAAGTAGTACCCAAGAGAGAGAGGGAGAGGTTGTTCGGCGTACCAGGTCTTGGGCCTAGGCGCGGGGCGCGGGTTCAAGAGTCGGGTTCGAACGAATGATATAAATAAATAAAACCTGAACATATATATATATATATATATATATATATATATATATATATGTTACAATTAGACAATTAGACATTTAATAATAATAATAATAATAATAATAATAATAATAATAATAAAATAAATAAATAATTTAGACAGTTAGACAAATAATGAAATAATAATATTAATAATGTCATAATCATCTCAAAAATATTTCTAAACAAATAGGGATACACTCGAATTGTTGGTCGCATTCGCATTTTTGTCGTATAGAGATGTTGCGATATTTGATTTTCTGTGATTTTTTTTCTACGTAAGTTGGACCTTATCAGATAACACGGTATTCGGTCGTTGGTCTAAGTTGGACCTTATCAGATAACACGGTATCAAGGTTTGGAAAAGAAATTTTATGTCAAGATGTATGTATGACGAGCATATGTGATGAATGTATGTATGAATGCGTGAGTAAATAATGACCACGTTCGATAAATGATTAATGCACGATAAACAATGTCACCTTAATATTTTGTCGAGTCTAATTTTCTTTTCTGAGTCCGATGTCATATTCTGGAAAGTCGTCTTTATTTGTTTCCGAGATGCAAGTTTAATTGGTACTTGCTACGCTTACCACCTCTTTTGGTGTGGTTAAGCTAAAATGGCACCGAACTTCATCAGGATTCGATTAAAGAACGATCCTACCGAGTCTGGAATTACTCGGCTACAAATTGGTAACCGTGTATAATAGCCATAAGCCCAGGTAAATTATGGAGGCTTTAAATAAGAGTAACTAGTCCGGATTTACCTGGGGGCTTGAAGCCAGAGTTGCATGGGAAAGCAAAGATCACTAGTAAGAGGAATATCGACTTCAGAGCTAAGAATCCTAGTTTTGAGCTTTGACTTGTATCTTAATTATAGCTTATATTTTTGGACTTGTACTTTAGTTTAGTATTTCTGAGGACGTAAATATTTTAAGTAGGATAGATTGTAAGCCCAGAACCAGATTTATATATTCGCTCGACTTTACTTTCTAAAAATAGTAAGCTCATAATTATGATTTATCTATTTATATTAAATCACATAATTTATTAAGTCCTAAGTCTAAGCCATGAATAAAACGTTCAAATTTTATTTCGGAAACAAAATAAAATCATAAGTCGAAGTCTCGATTTATTATTTATTCGAGTAGTAGAAAAGTCGAGAATTTATTTCATTTCTGAGCCGAGCCATTTTATTCCAGCCCAAGTTGGCCTAATTAGTCCAAGCATTATACGGCCCATTTTAATTCGAGCTATCGACTTATATTCCGAGACCAAATAGGATTTAATTTATCAAGCCCAAATCGAATATTTTTTCGAGCCCAAGTCAAATGTTCATTAAGCCCAATTTGATGCCCACTGCACATCGAACCCTAAGTCTCTCCCACTCCTATAAATACACTTTATCTCGAAGCACACCTTATCCATTTCAAGAACAAAACCCATCTCCTCCTTCACCACTAAAAAATCCAGCCGTTCTCTGGCAACCGTTTTTTGGCGAAGACTTTCTGGCGGCAAGCACCAAGCCACCTTTATGCCACTCGCAGATCTTTTTTGACGAACTCTCACGTCGCCGACGAGCGCACCATGCGCCGTTATCCACGGAGAGTCCCCGCCGACAGCTTCACACCTCGTCGTCCTTCACGCAGCGGTCACAGCTCCATTTTCTGGCGAGCCTCCATAGCCAGCTCCCGTCGTCATCATTTGCAGCAGTCTAGGCAAAGTCGATGTCTTGGTTTACGTCGTCCTCGTCGTTGGAAAAGCACTTGACCACGAACCCATGACTCAGTCCTGAGCTCTAGCCGTCTCCAGCTCCGGCGGCCGCCACCTTCCCACAGGCGAGCTCACCAAACCGCGCGATCGAGCTCCATTTCGTACACATGAGACAACATCGAGCCCTGATTCGTCGAGCGAGCTCCATTTTCAATGGGTTTCAGTCTGATCTGCTCAAGACATCCTTGAAACGAGCCCCTGAGCCTGGAATCGGCCAGGTCCACACGACCCGACCCAGTTCCAAGTAGCTGATCCATTTTCCTAGTTCTTTTAGAGTTTCGAGTTTTATTTCGAGTTTGTTTTTTAGGTTTAATATTTAACACCTTCTCCATAGCATTATATATGAAATATAATTAATTAAAAATGTGCATTATATATATATATATATATAAATTCCCGGATTTATTATTTTTTTGTGCGATGAACCGAGGGAAAACCGGCCGAGTCATAGTCGTGCCCGCGCCTTGTTGAGGTCCGTAGACCTGCGCCCAAATTACCGTACCAACCCGGTTTCCTCTCTCTTGTTGCTTGTTGACTAGGCTATATGTAACACCCCGCCTAATTATTTCTAGAATTTATAAAATCAGAGTAAAATTTTTGCTTTTTATTTTTGAAAAACTCTTAAACTTTATTTTCGAAAATACTCATACTAACTTGCGGGATGCTACTAACTTAAACTCTTTCTCATGCAGACGTAAATAAATACATGCAACCTAATCAAATCCGTTATATAAAGGTACCACGGAGATAAAGGCATTATACATGCATAAGTCTGAAAATCTCATAATACATACTAAGTCTGAATTGAGCGGAAGCTGAAACATAATATGTCTACGCATAGTAATAATAGCACATGTTCAATAAATGACATGCAGATGCGTTACAAAAAGACAGCTAATGACCACGACTGCCACTGAAATCTCACGCGCCACGCGCCACTCCGTCACCTGAAAAACGTAGTGGGGGCGTGAGCAAAACAGCTATGCTCCGCAAAGACCAGTACTTAATTATGAAACATCGTTAATAACAATATCATGACTTTAAGTATATAAGAACTGATCTGAACTGAAACTGTAACTGGGGCATCTGGTGGTCATAAAGACCCTGGGGCTTAAAAGCAAATCATGTGCACACTCCGGGGGATCATTAAGGCCAATTAAGGCCTCCCTCGGAACCACGGGGGATCATTAAGGCTCGCCACGGCCTCCCTTATGGTGAACTAACTATTTCTCATACATACCTCGGACATGGTACGGAAATTAAAGATGATGTATAACCAGTACGTGACCCCCACCTGTTAAGCTGCTACTACTAGGCAATTGCTGACTGACTGGTAGCTGTCGGAGGCTCGACTCTCCTTAAGCTACATAAATATTTGAGCAAAATGTACTAAGTACTAAGCTCAAACTGAAAACTTAATTCTTTTTATTATCTGATTTTACTAGGTTCTCTTGCTCGATCATTTAATATGAATTTAGAGGATTTGAGCTATTTTGGAAAGATTTGTTGACTTTGAGGCATTCTAGAGTTCTTTGAAACATTAAGTCTGGTCTGTTTATCTGATTTATCTGGTCTAACTTATCTGACTGGTCTGATCTTATCTGATTTATCTGGTCTAACTTATCTGACTGGTCTGATCTTATCTGATTTATCTGGTCTAACTTATCTGACTGGTCTGATCTTATTTGATTGGGTTCGGAAAAATACTGAAACTCGGTTCACACTCAAACCGATATTCCGAACTGCTATTCTTGAATCGTTCAGACTATCCAGCCATTTTCAGACTTATGCATGTATAATGCCTTTATCTCCGTGGTACCTTTATATAACGGATTTGATTAGGTTGCATGTATTTATTTACGTCTGCATGAGAAAGAGTTTAAGTTAGTAGCATCCCGCAAGTAGGTATGAGTATTTTCGAAAATAAAGTTTAAGAGTTTTTCGAAAATAAAAAGCAAAAATTTTACTCTGATTTTATAAATTCTAGAAATAATTAGGCGGGGTGTTACACTATATAGTCAAACCCTAACTCTATATATATGCTAAGAGATTTTCCTCCATCATCTCGTAAACTCTCAGCAGAAAAATTAATCTCTCGCAGCCATCTGTTATCTCTCGTACTCTCTTTTCCCTCTCGCTAACTGATCGTTGCCCCTCTCCTTTGTTGTTACCACCGTCGATCACCACCATCATAGCATCACCAAGATCGCCTCGCCATCGTCCTTCTCGGCAACTCCTCCTCGCCGGCGAAGCACCACCGCGAACAGCAACTCCGTGACGAGCACCACCACCTGGAAACCCTTCACGCCACGAACAACAAGTCTGCGCCGCTAGCCCGCCCCACGCTGTGAACCCCTGTTCACGACCAAGCAATTCCGGTGACCCTCCTCCCTGTGCGCAACCTCTGTCGCGACCCTCCGCCGCAGCCAGCAAGCTCCGGCGACCCACACAGCGCCCCCGACGAGTCGCCATCGTCCATTGCATCCCCTCGCGAAGGTCCCGTTCAGCCGCTGCTCCTCCTTCCCCGGCGAGACGCATGAAGCCGTCGAGCCCGTCGTCCCGTCGAACCATTCGAACCATTCTCGCTTGCTTCTCGAGAATGGTATCGAGCTTCGACCCCTTTTTGCTATTTATTTCATATTAGTATACTGCGATAACTGTGCTTTTCGAATTCATGTGCTCTTTGATGTTGATTTTACATGAGATTATATCGATGATATATATATATGTCTGTATGTATAAAGTTAATGTGATTTTATGTGAATCTCGTCGATTCGTGTAAATCAAATGAGAAATCGTTAAAAGTGTCAAGTTGCTGTGGATATAGGGACCTAGGATCGATACGAACACAATGGCATTGGTCTTGTGTCGTTTGAACTTGTGAGTTTGGAGTAATGAATTTTCAAAAATCAAAATTGCTGTTTTGAGTATAAAATTCACTAAAAATTGTGCAGTGATCCAATTGCTTTGAAATTTTAGGTGTAATTGCCTCTGTTGATTTTAAAGATTGTGTAAAACTTTCGTGAATATTTTATGAGGTTGGTAATTATTATAATAAATCAAAGTGATTTCTGAGTAGAAACATGTTAAATTCATAATAAACTAGTCTGTGCTTCGATTATGCTGAAATTTGAGTATGTTATGACGCTGTCATGTCTATGTGTTTTGTAATATTTTTAAAGTTGTTGGACTAAGATTTATATGGTAAAAAATTTATTTTAGTTTTCTGCTGAAAGTTGTTTTAATTATGATAAATATGTCAGTTGCTGAAAAATTCTGAAATTTGGCTGAAGTGCTTTTTTTGTATGGAGTTTCATGCTGTAAAAAGATTGGAATTTTGGAGTTCGAATTAGTTCAATTTTAATTAAAATTCAAAAACTGCAGAAACTTATATGAATTTTATAATTCGTGTATTTGATGTTCATAGCTAAAATTTTTACATGGTGTTATTCACATGTTGTGGTTTATGGTGTTAAAATATCAACTTCTGAAACGTTCATTAGGCCTGGTTGTGAAATTTATGTTTGTTTTTGCTGTTAACTTGTTTCAATTTTATAAAATTGTGTATAATGAGTAGGGGGGCTGAAACTTGGTGGTTTTTCAAAGTATTGGGAGGTGAATTTAATGTTAAAGTTTCAGAACCTAACTCATTCATAAACTTGATCAACCTAATTATGTGTATATCTTTTTTTTTTTTTTAAAATGTAGTTCTTCTTTCAAAAACTATAAATTGGATTTCTTGTTGTGGTTGTGACTTGTTTGAACGATCTTTATGTGATATTTACGTGAACTCCCGTGTTTTCTTGTTCGAGTCTAAGTCCTAGAGTTCCAACGTCCAGAGGACTTCACGAATAGCTTATTCGAATCAAGTTCGACTAAGTCAGTTTTGGTGTTTTCTGTTTAAGTCAGGTTAGATGTTAATTTTTTTAGGATCTTGACTTAATGTAGATATTTGAGGAGGCAAGCCTCAACCTACGTCTTCTCTGTTTTTGCTGTTATCAATCCGGAATCTAGGTGGGTTTACTTATAAAATTATTTATGCCATATGTGTTTAAAGGTGTTAAATTTGGTATGATCTATGTAGGCATGTGAACATATAGCCTATCGATGTGAGTTGTTACGGTGGTCGGTACGGTTGTCCTCGTCGAGTTACGGTACGGTGCCCTTGTGCGGCAATTTCTTTAAATCCTGATATGGTCGTGCCCGTGAGCCTATGAGGAAGGCCGTGTCCGTTCCAGTGGCACATACTCCCGCCTTTGGGTAATGAATCCCCGTTCAGCGGCTAGCGATAGATGTGCACTCAGATTAAATGGTATGATATTGAATAAGAGATGAGACATGATGTGATTATTGTTTAGGTTCATGCTGCAACCATACCAATATTATGTTATTCATATGAATAGTGTGAGTACGATATTTCAAACTGTACTCACTCCCACCTGCTTTTCGCGGATGCAGGTTAAGCAGTTGACGGGTGACGTGGCAAGGCGAGTGGTGGTCGTACTTTCTAAGACTATTATTTACTTCCGCATTTATGAACTTATGGTTTATTTGATCATGTTTGAACTAGTTTGACTTTGGGAAAGTGTTTGCCGTATTTGAACCTTTGGTATTATGCTTTTATTTAATTGTTATTTGTGGAACTCGATAAATGTGTAGGTTCTTTATGATCTATTTTGCATGTTTGAAATTGCTCTTTGTAAAATAAGTTGCGCCCATATAATTTTAAACTTAGACAAGATTTGTGAAAAATTAACTCTGATTTCTATTTGTAGACTGGTTTTATATATGATTATGTGTTTAGGCTTTATATTACGACCACTTATCTTCGTCACGCCGCACTGCTTAAGGTATGTGTTTATATAAGTATCAATGAAAATACTTATTGTTGGGTTATGTTAGGAATGTGAAACAACATGCACAGTATTGAACTTTATCGCAGCGGATTCTATAGTTAGGATATGGACGTTTACCTTTTAAAATTTTTTTCGACTCTGAGACGATGTAGAGTACCGTTGATGAAGTTTGTCTGAACACCACAACCTAATGGGCGGATAGGTTTCGTCTTTAGTCAATTCTAATCGACACGTCAAACGGATCACGAACGGACGGTGCGCGGGTCTCGGTCGTCGGGTGCAGCGGACGTGCGCGTCGGGCGCGGACAGCGAGCGTCTCGGTTGAGCGCGTCGGGCGTTGGGCTGACGTGCAGACGGATGTTGGGAACGCGGACGGACGCTGGGATGGCTTGCGCGTGCGGGGCAGCACTCTTAGGCGGTCGCGAAGTAGCGCTGGGCGTGTGCGTTCACGCGGTCGTGCGCAGGGACTTCACTGGACGTGCGCGGGATGGTGTGCGCGTTGCAGTCGCCTGCTGTGAACAATCGCGAACGTCGGCTGGCAGCGAACTCGATGGGGCGTGCGAGCGAGCGATGTTGGGAACACGCGAGGGCCGTCGCTGGGCACTGTTGGGTACTCGCGGTGGCGTGGTGCGTCACTGGGCGATACGCGGATCGCGTGCGACGGCTTGCACGACAGACCTTCGGCGGCGATGCGATTTTTTGGTGGCGGATCACGGCGGCGATAGGCAGCGATCAGCGGTGATGGTTTGATGTTTATGATCGGAAAATATGATTATTAGAAAGCTCAATTAGTTGTACCAAAAGGCCTTCTAATGAATTACCTAAACACCTACTTCGATTAAACTTGGTGGAGCGTTTAATCGAATCTCCCTAACTCTCGAACGATGATATTTCTCGCGTGTATGTTGGTGAGAAAATTGGCCAACATTTATTGTAGGAGAGGTTAGGACATGGTGTATTTATAGGCTCCATTAGGGACCTTAAGGAGGTGCTAAATATGGGCTTATTCCATTAGGCCTAGGAAACCTAATTCTACTCCAATACTAATTTAATGTAGGAAGGAAATCTCCTACTAATCATCTCCTTCTAGAAGACTCATAAGTCTCCTAACAATATAGAAGATCCTTGTAGGAATATATTTCTTAATTAAATTAATAACTATGGAATAAAATTAATTCCTAATTTAGGAAGCCTAATTTTACTCCTATTAATAATATAATGTAGGAAATATATTTCCTACTAATCTTCATCTTCTAGAAGACATCTAAGTCTCCTAATCCCAAGAGAAGATTCTAGTAGGAATTTTATTTTCCTAATTAATTAATTAATATGGAATAAAATTAATTCCTATTTAATGGAATTAAATAATAAAACATCCCACTAGAGTAATATTATTGCTCTCCCCATTTAGCCACTAGTTTACCAATAAAATCGAACCTCCATGATTGAATAATATTAATCTGATTAATCGATTTACCTCCTTATATTTAAGATATAACGTTCGTTGATTAATTAAGTTACTGACAAAATAATTAATCAACTTTTTATTCATTTCCGAAATTAGTACCACTCAGCCTTTAACCATTATGTCAGACAATCGTCTACGTGCTGGGTTTAACATAATGTTCCTTTCTGAGCTCATTTCGGGGACGTCATCAATCCAGCGCACTGGAACATAGTGACTGTAAATAATATAAAATAGCACATCATATAATTATTCTTACTTACCAAAATACCTCGTATGTCATCCTATTAAAATAGGAATCACTTGGTAAATCAAATAAATAAGAAATAAAAATATATGCCTATTTTATATTAGCTTACAGCTTAAGAGAACGCATCAATCACTGAAGGTCTAGGTTACGACAACGGTCGGTAAGTCTCATATCCTTATCCTTCTGTGGTCCTGTTCAACACTTAACATAAGTGCTAGTGTAATCCTTCAGTCAAAGACCAACTGAATCGAGAATACACTACAGTCTTATTCCAAGTGGGGTCTCACTGCCAGTCTAGACTGTAAACGAATAGTTTAGTCTTATAAGGAACCGATAGGTGATCTTTCTGTTCGAAACTCTTCGAACCACACAATATAAGACATGGAGTATGTATTGCATAAATATATAAACTGCAAACATATGTACTTTGACCGAAACATGATTGCCAGATCAAAATGGAATTGATAGAAACTGCAAAACATTGCTTGTACAGCATACCTCTAACAATCTTCCACTTATGCTTTATAAGCTCATGGCTAAACAAAATAACCACAATTTCTTTCAATCTAATTCTCAAAGACTAGTCTACTATGTTGCCCTAACATCTGACTCTCAATCCTTCTACGTGTCTCGTAAAGACTTTCGCCGGTAGGCTCTTCGTAAAAGGATCTGCTAGGTTGTCCTCTGATTATATCTTGGCAACAACGACTTCTCCTCGTCCAACGATTTCTCGTATCAGGTGGTACTTGCGCTCTATGTGTTTACTCGCTTTATGAGTCCGTGGTTCCTTCGAATTTGCTACTGCTCCGCTGTTATCAGAAAACACTGTGATTGCAGCGGGCAAACTCGGCACCACGTCAAGGTCGAGAAGAAAATTCTTGAGCCAGACAGCTTCTTTCGCTGCCTCTGAGGCTGCTACATACTCAGCCTCAATGGTTGAGTCTGCCACGCATTTCTGCTTGACACTCCTCCATACTATGGCTCCTCCTCCTAAAGTAAACACAAACCCTGAGGTTGACTTGCTTTCGTCCCGGTCTGCCTGGAAGTCAGAATCGGTGTAACCCAACGTAAGCAACTCATCTGCCTGGTAAATCAACATGTACTCCTTAGTCCTACGAAGGTACTTGAGTATATGCTTTACCGCAGACCAATGTTCCAGTCCTGGATTACTCTGGTATCTTGCTACCATGCCCACGACATAACAAATATCAGGTCGCGTGCACAACATAGCATACATGAGACTTCCTACTGCCGATGCATAAGGAACTGCCTTCATGTCCTCTATCTCTTGAGGCGTCTTCGGGGACATCCTCTTAGATAGAGGTATTCCATGTCGAAAGAGAAAATCCCCTTTCTTGGAATCCTGCATGTTGAAACGCTTTAGGACAGTGTCTATGTATGTGGATTGGGTTAGACACAACTTTCTCTTCCCTCGGTCGCGAATGACCTTGATTCCGAGAACATGTCCTACTTCACCCAAATCCTTCATATCAAACTGCTTGGATAACCATACCTTTACGTCTGACAACATCTTCACATTGTTTCCAATGAGAAGAATATCATCCACGTACAGCACTAGAAACACCACCACGTTTCCATCACTTTTTTTGTACACACAGTGCTCATCCGGACATTGGGTAAATCTATACGATTGGACAACCTTGTCAAAACGGATGTTCCAAGACCTCGAAGCCTGCTTCAGCCCATAAATGGACCTCTTCAGCTTGCAGACCAGATGCTCTTGGCCCTTTGCAATGAATCCTTCTGGTTGCTGCATATAGATGTCTCGTCCAAATTCCCGTTAAGTAAAGCGGTTTTAACATCCATTTGTCAAATCTCATAATCCATATGAGCGGCCACAACCAAGAGAATCCTGATGGATTTGAGCATAGCTACCGACGAAAAGGTTTCCTCATAATCGATCCCTTCTTTCTGAGTGTACCCTTTCGCAACAAGCCTAGCTTTGAAGGTCTCAACCTTCCCATCTGATCCTCTCTTTCTCTTATAGACCCACTTGCATCCAATGGCGCGAACACCACTGGGTAGATCTACAAGATCCCAGACCTTATTAGTGTCCATTGACTCTATCTCAAATTTCATCGCCTTTTGCCAAGACTCTGCGTCCCGATCTTGGAGTGCCTCATTGTATGTCCATGAGTCGGATTCAAGAACATTCGGGACGGCCTCAGAAGACTCTCCCAGACCCATGAACCGTTCGGGTTGTCGGACAACCCTCCCACTACGACGAGGTACTACCTGCTCAGGTGCATCGTCAGCGATACGTGTTGCAGTACTTTGTGGTGTAAAATCTAGCACACTCGGTATTGAAGTACTCACTCCATTTAACTCCTCAAGAACATGTCTACTACTGGGCTTATGATCTAAGACATAGTCTTCTTCCAAGAGCCTAGCATTCGTGCTAACGATTACTTTCTTGTCCTCGGGACTATAAAATAGACCACCTTTTGTTTCCATAGAATATCCCACAAACAACCTTACTTCTGATCTCGGTTCTAACTTATCAGTATCAGTTCTCAGCACATGTGCTGGGCTACCCCAAATCCTGAGATGTCTTAGACTAGGCTTATGCCCAGACCACAACTCCAATGGTGTAAACGGTACTAATTTAGAAATTACTCTATTCAGAATGTATACCGCTGTTTCTAGGGCATATCCCCAAAACGAATATGGTAAACTACTATAACTCATCATTTCCCTAACCATTTCCATAAGAGTTCTGTTCCTCCGTTATGCTACGCCATTCTGCTGAGGCGTGCCAGGCGCAGTCAGCTAGGACGTAATCCCATTATCCGTCAAGTAGCTCCTAAATTCATTCAAGAGATATTCGCCACCACGATCTGATCGTAATGACTTGATACTTTTTTTTAACTGCTTCTCCACAACTGCCTTATACTCCAAGAACTTCTCAAAACATTCAGACTTGCGATGCAGAAGGAAAATGTACCCATATCTCGAGTAATCGTCGATAAACGTAACAAAGTACTCGAAACCACCTCTCGCTTGAATACTCATAGGACCACATAGATCAGAATGAACTAGCCCTAACACATCTTCGGCTCTATGCCCCTTTGAACTAAAAACTGTAACGCCCCGTTTGATTATGAATTATTGGAGAATTATTTTGAACTATTTATTATATTTATTATTGCTTATTTATTTTATTATTATTGATTGTCTAGTATTATTAATTGCTTAAATGCCTAATTGAGATTATTACTATTATTATTGTTATTATTGCTATGATTTTATTATTAGTATTTAAATCATGTTTTGAGTACTTGTTTTTTTTTATTTAATTCCTTCACCGTTCGAATTTTCAAGTTAACCGCATAACATCAAATTTTATCCGTTCCCGCTATTTTACCTAACTATGGGACTGGACCCTTGGGCCATTATAACCAGC
>CACSLK010024474.1:2123917-2136364 GCA_902706635.1 Striga hermonthica
GGGCGGCGTGATTCCCTATTGTATGGGATTGTGTCTTCTCTTTTATGAGCCTAATGTTGTATATATAAAGCTAAAGTAGGGACCCTAAGGAGAATAGGATAAGAGCTTCTAATATATTAATATTGTGGAACAACCCTACAATTATTATATTAATAATATTAAAGTCCACCACAATAATATTATTGCACTCCCCTCTATCCCAAATTACATTTGAGACTCCTTATTATAATTATCCGATTTACCTCCCCATGTTTAAGATATAATGTCCATTAATTAATTCGATCACTAATAATCAAGAATTAATTAATATATTATATTACCGAAGCTAGCGCTCGCTCATAGCATTCATATTATGCCGGAATAAATCCACCTGCAGGGTTTAGCATAATTTTCTTTCATGAACTCACTTCGGGGACATCATCATACTAACGCACATGGTGACCGTAAATATCCTAATAGCACATCGAACACATAATGTCATTACCCAATTCATTAAGTATGTCGACCCGGCTTGGATCTCACCCAAAGAATCAAAGCAACAACAATTATGTGCACATGCCTATTTAATATCTTACGAGTTAAGAGCACGCAATAATTAACTGAGGCCTAGTTCGTTTACGATGATCAGTACGAACATCCCTCTCTGGGATCCTGTTCAATACATAAATGTACTAGTGCAAATAATCGGTCAAGAAAAACCGTACGGTTGACACTACAACCGTTCCGATGGGTTGTTCAATTCCATCTAGGTTGTGAACTAATGATTCTTGTTTCGCAAGTAACTGATATAGTGATCTTCGGTATGCCCGATGACGACCCACTTATCTACATGCAAAACAACAGAACGTGGAACTTATTTAACCAAACATAATTCTCATTCATCAAGAAATAACAAGTGTAATATCCACTAAAGCAAAGCTTAAGTATATAACACCAACATGATATACGTTACCCTATATTCCCTTGGCACCAAAACCAAGAAGAAATGCATGGGTGAGGGGAAAAATCCAACTTTGAAAATTTTAATGCAATTGGATGGGGCTTGTAACACCCCGCCTAAACTTACTAAAATCAGAGTAAATTTTTCGCGCGAAAAGGTAGTCTCTGATTTAATTTTCGAAAACTCATATTAACTTTTAGAAAATACATTAACTTTAATATGCAGGATGCTACTCAACTTAAATCTTAAATCTTTAATATCTAATATCTTTAAACAAACTAGGCATGCAACCGAGTATAATTCATTACTCTAAATATCTAAGGATTTAAGCATGCATAGACTGAAATTCTAGATACTGAAATACTGTAATATTGAAATACTAAGTGCAGAAGCAAATGCAAGCATACATGACCAAAGCATAATAACTCTAACATTTTCTAATATACATGACATGTTTACTGAAAATATCCTTTCTATGACCACCACCACATCATCGGCTCACGCTCCACGCTCGATACCATCACCTGAAAAATGGTTAGTGGGGGGCGTGAGCATAAATAATCCATGTGCTCCTCCGGAACCAGCACTGAAATATACAACTAATATAATAATATATCATGACATTGGTATATAAGCAAGTACTTACTGGATAGGCAGAAACGATATGATGATGTTCATTTTACTAAGGATTAAACCTTCATCCCATAAACACTTAAATCGACAAACTATCTATAGTTGCTACTTAACTGAGTGCCTATAACTGTCGTTTAGCTGACTGTCTATAATTTCTGCTCGACAGGATAACTATAACTGATGCTCAACTGACTACTATGATGGTTGTCGACTGGCTGACTATAATTGTTGCTCAACTGACTAACTATAATGATTGCCCGACTGACTGGCTATTATTATTGCTCAACTGACTAACTACAAATTGCTGCTCAACTGACCGACTACAAATTGTTGCTCGGCAGACTGACTATAACTGCAACATTGCGAACTAAACATACCACTGGTATATTAAGCACATCACAAACCTAAGCATACATCTAATATGATAAAACACATCACAACCTAAGCATACATCTAACACGATAAAACATATCACAAGGACATATAAATAAGTATACCGCGTATAACGACTGCTCAACATGCTATCTGTAATTTTCTACTCAACTGACTGCTTAACTGGCGAGAAGGACACTTGGTATTCACCCCGTGATAAGAAACTGTATGACCTAATCTGTAGGTCGTTGCCCATACTAGGGCAAAACTAGCTCTTATGCACTTCTAAGGTTGGAGCTTAACTCACAACTGCACTAGAGTCCTAGATACTAACTGGGGATTCGAAACACATGGTTATGACGAAACCTATCTCTAAATCAAATGTTCCTTAGGGAAGAGTTATTCTAAGATCATCTGAAATTAAACTTAACTCAAGACAGCTCTAGGGTTCTGAATTCACTTAACTTAAAGCTGCTCTAGAATTCTTATCTGATCTTAACTAGCGTTCGGTTCACCTAGCTAGAAAGGATCTACTTGCTAGGTAATTGCCCCTATTCGGGCAGAATCTCACATACATACCTCAACCATGGTATTGCGATTATAGAAGATGTAATACCCAGTACAGGGTCCCCACCTGGTATGCTGAAGTGCAAGTGTTGAATGGTTTGCAACTGTCGGAGGCTCGACTCTCCACAAGCTACAAAATATATAAGCACAAAATATATTCTAAGTCCTTAGCTCAAACTGAAAACTCGAATCTTATTATCTGATTCAACTAGGTTCGCTCACTCAGATTTAAAATTATTTTAGGAATTGACGAGCTGATTGTTTGAAAATTTATTGTCTTTGAGGCATACTAGAGTTCTCTGGAATATTTCTAAGTCTGAAACTAAAATCTGACAGAAATCTAAATTATATCTGGATCTTAAATCTATCTGAAATCTTAAATTTATCTGAAATATATCTGAAATTCTATATGAAATATATATCTGAAATTCTATATGAAATTTCTTGAACCGTCCGACTACCCGAACTGATCCGACTACAATGAAATTTTCTCTGGACTGTCGGGACTTGTTTGATAGAATTGGACCGACGACTCACTCGGAGTCTGTCGATCATTGGGTTGACTATGTGCAGCTCGGTTTGGCCGTGGTCTGGGTTCAGCGTGGCAACTCGGGGTCGGCATGAACTCGACTGACACGGCTTAGCCGATGCACGGTTTGGAAAGATGCCACGGTCACCGATGCAGGGGCGTGCTCGGACCACGACTAACGGAAACAACGCAGAGACAGGAGATCGGATGGACTCGGTGCACGGGTACGCACTCAATGGTTCGGCTCCAACAGTCGGATGAGACTCGAACACGTGTGCGGGATGACGATATGCAGTAAATATTAATTCTATATCGGCGTCTGTAATTATTGAAACGATACTAAGGTTCGGGCGATTAAACTCAAATCTGGAATTTACCCGGTTATCGGAACCAGATAAAACTAGTGTTTATGTTTTTTAACATTCTAACTCATTTAAAGCCAATACTTAAATAATAATTTCTATGTGATTTTTACCAATTTTATAATGAACAACTGCAGCTAAAATCCACAACAAGATTAATTTCTATAATTATCGCGTTTTATCAACTAAAGTCTCAAATTTTAAACTATAGCAAACGACATTCAAAAATTATGAAACTTTAACCAAATCATCCTCAGTATATTATGATTTATGGTCAAATTATCACATCCAAATTCAGCCCTTAACTCATCAAACTAAAAACGAGCATTAACAGTCCAATTTCACAAAATCAGTTCGCCTATCAAACGAACCCCAAAAATTCTCCAATTTGCACCTGAGTCTCAAGACATTGAAATAGGATTTATCGAGTTAGTTTCATAATTTTTCGATTAGACCACTATTTATTATTAATTTATTGCTATTTTACTCGATAAAATCATATAAATTCATATGTTGCTCGAAAATTCCCAAACTCGTTTTTATAATTAATTTAAATTGTTGTCTAAGGCCATGGAGAAAAACATTCAGCTATTATACCTCGAGAGGTGTTCGAAAAGAAAATCAGAACTCGAGAATGGCCAATGAAAATGGATTGGCTTTGGATCGAACCGGTTTCGGCGCTGTGGGCCTCGGTCTCGGGGCTGACCCTGCTCAGTTCTAAGGTGAGCTGGTGCGGGTGGCTCGAGTCTTCAACTGAGATGGCTCGGACTCTCGGATGTTGACTCGGTTGGACCGGGTCGGGTCATATTTAGAGAAATTTAACCCAAATGTGAGGTGAGATGCTTGGACCTGCTGTTGTCGGGACTGCAGGGCAAGCTTGCTGCAGGTCGCTGGAAAACTGATGGCGTGAAGGAGCTTAGACATCGATTCGCCAGCGTGAAGGCCTCGCCGGAGGTACGACGGCTCTGGCTTGGACGTGGAGCTGGCTGCGAAATCTCGCTGGAAAAACAGAACTGCTATCAGTTCGACGATGTGAGTTGCTGGGATTAGCGAGCGAGTTGGCTGCGGCAGAACTGGCTGGAATGGCGAGTGACGTGAGTTTCTGGTGGAGCTGAGGCCTTGGGTGCGCGCGTACGTGACAGAGGAGCTCGATGGTGGGTCGTGGGTCTTGATTTGCTGGCGCGGATGAGCTAGGGAGGCGCGTCGACGGCTGGCTCATGGATTTTCGGTGGGGCTTAGCTCAAGAGAGCGTGGATAGCGATGGAAGGCGCGGGTGAGGGCTCTCCGGTACAGGCTTTGCTGGAAAATGGTCAGATTCTGAGTTGGCCGACTCTTGTGAAGATTGTAATGAGTTTGGTCTTGATTTTTGCTAAGGATTTGCAATGGGAGGAAGTATAATATAGGGTTTTGTAGGTGGTGGTGAAGATGATGATGAACAGTGGAATGGTGGCTAATGTGTAGTGTAATATTTTATAGTATGAGACTAGGGTTTTCTCTTGAACTTGGGCCTTAAAATCGGGTTTTAATTTCTAACGATTGGGCTTTAAAAATCTAACTATGAAATTGCTAAATAATAACCGAACATTGGACTTAGCTCAAAATAAATTGCTCATGTAAATTAAAATATAATTTGACTTAAGAATTAATTTTTCTGCTAAAATTTATTGAACTTGGACTAAGTAAATTATTCGATCGAATATTACTAAAATAATTAGTCTTGGATTTAAAAATTGACTGTAGGCTCGATTTTTAAAATAGACTGAAATAAAATCGAACATGGCTTGATTTAATTGAAATGGCTGAAATAAAATTGAACATAGGCTCGATTACTTAAATGGGCCAACTAAAATAATTTGACTGGCCCGAAAAATGATTAGGCTCGAATAAATGAATTATTCGGTTTCGATCCGCTTTAATAAAATTTCTGATATTTCCAAGGCTCCATTTTTAAGAATAGAATCGATACTTGGGCTAAATATGTAACCGCCCAGTCAACCCGTAGTAGATATTGTCCGCTTTTGGTATACACTAGATCATTCCCTCACGGTTTTGCCTTTGGGAGCTAGCTCACCAAAACGCGTCCTGCTAGTGAAGGTATCCACAACCACTTATAAGGCATGCTTCGTTCTCCTTCACAACCGATGTGGGATATCTGAATGTGTTGTAATGTCCCCTATTTTATTAATAAAAGAAAGACACTAGCTTTTGAATATAAAGTGGCCTTTGTTAATAAATAGTCATGTTAATGTTCAAGATTAAGTTATTCAGCTAAGTTAAATTCCAAGTTCAACGTTAAGTCGAAAGTATATGTCTGGTTAATTTTATTTATTAACCGAGTCAATGATAGTAATTAGTCTCAGTCCGTTTATATAAATAAATGGACATCAGCGAATTGTGATTAATTATTCTAATGTTGACGTATTAATTAAATTGAGAATATTTGATAAATCGTCAAAGACAAGTTTTGAGCCCAGATAATAAGTTATTCAGATAAAAATTCGACTTTAAATCGATAGTTGATTCGGTTTAATTTATAGTCAGTAACTGAATCAGTTCCGATAAATAAATTCCGATACATTTATTTTATAAATGGATATTATTAGTCGGGATTAATTATTTTAAGTCGACGTATTATTCGAAGTTGAGATATTCGGATTAATCGTCGAAAGTTAAGCCCCAATCGGAAGCGAGAAATTTCGATCGAGTAATCGAATTTTTATTCTTTAGTCTAGATCAATCCATTAGTTAGTCTAAGGTTAAGATATGTTATTCCTAGAAATAATGTTCATTATTAGCCTAGCTATGATCATGCCTAGCTCGTGTGTGCGCATAAAACCGTGTCCAAATGTCATTTATGTATTGCCAAGCTTAGTTTTTCCTTTGAGCAAGATTAAATCAAATCCTTAGTTATCACATGGTCAAATCTTTAAAATGACGATGTTCTAATAGTGTGACACCTCATATGATGAGTAACCTCCTTAAATTGCCACTAAGTTTAAGAAATAGACGTGTGGCATCAAGTGGAAGAAATGGCCTCTCCATGTTATCCTTTTGAGATGTGTATATATATATATATAGGGTCGCGCTCCCATGAGAATGATGCTATGTGAAAGAAATAAGAATGAATAATAATCATTGGATCTAATGATATAATGGATAAAAAAAAGTCAAACTTACATCTTCATTAAGGGCAATGTGGTAAATTTCACATACAAATGATAGGATCCACAATCACTCCAACTCCCCCGACCCACGTGGGTCAAACGCATCTCACATCACAAATCTCTGTCTGATACTCTCTCTCTCTCTCTCTCACGGAATGTCCCCCACACACACATATTCAATGTACACACACATTAAAATTGAAATTGAAGACACAGGCCATCCGCCATATCCGCCGCATCTCCATCAAGCTCCACCATTTCCGGCCGTCGTCGTCGCCGCCATTTTCGCCCTCGCCGTTCTAGACAATGGCCTTCATATCCGTCGCCCCGCCACTGCTGCCGCCAGAGAGAATCACCGCCACACTGCCTTTATCACTACCTGTCGGAACGACCCTGCCACCCCCAGGTTCCACTGACCGATTGTGACCGGAAAATCGCCACAGCCGGCACAACACACAGAGGTCGTCCGCTTCAGACACGCGACCCAGAGCATCCACGGCGGCGACCCGTCATAGCCCCGCTTCAGTCATGCGTCCTGTAACAGCTCCGTTATCAACAGGGATGAGCTCATCACCGGCGATAAACGGTACTTCCTCTCGGCCGGGCGATTTACGACTGTAAGGATGACGGCCGAATTGGCCGGGAACACGTGAAACACGTTTTGATGTGGAGGACTTAGTTTTGAGAATTTGACTTGTCACATGGATTTAAGTGCAAATTTGAAAGTTTTTATTATATTTCAATTTAGCCCATAGTGAAATCTACAATTTATGAAAAATATATAAAGTAATATTATTTTTTATTTATTTTTCATTCATATATAAATTATTTCATTTTTCAACTAGAAAATAATAATAAAATATTAAAATATTAAAATATTTTTACAATAATAAATAATAAAATATTTCATCAATTTTGGTTAATGCAAGCAACCAACTGAATAATAAAATTATTTTAGTTCATTTTTAGTTTGAATTTGAACATTAAAAACTCTAATTTAATGCACAATATTATTAATCATTTGCACAGTAGTGAATGTCTGATTGCACTATAGTGTTAGACGAAATGCACATTAATGCTTTTGAAATTTAATTTATTTAAAAATATTAATATTTATTTTTTATAGATAATATTATAAAATATTAATAAAAATTCAAAATTACTAAATATATTTTAATTACACGAGTTATATAATAAATGTAAAATATTGTTAATTAAAATATACATTATTAAAGTTTTCTAAACTTGAAATATACATAAAAAATACTCGTTCAATAGAATGCATACAAATGTTATTAGATGCACATTTGTGTTTGTTTGCTTGTACTTTATTGATTTTGGTATTTCATATATTATACTTTTTCAACCAAAAATAATATAAAAATAATAAATAAGATTAATATATTAAATACAATTTTAATATAAATAACACATTATTTAAATTATTTAGGAGAGTTCCATTAACCGAGCCTAGTAAACCATTTAATAATGTTAAGTTTCAATTTAATTTAGAACAATAGTTTAGTTAGTTCAATCTGCACAATATAGACCGACACAGTGCACTTTAGTGTTGGACGAATTGCATATTAACAACTGATAGATTGCACATTATATTTCTTTTACATGTATATTATATTTTAATAAAAAATAATATATACTATTAAAAAAAAATATTTAAAACAAAACATATTTTTTAGAACAAATAATATAATTTATTCCAGTTATTTATGTTAACCAACAAATTAAGCCAATTATGACAAAAGTTTCAGTTCGAAAATTTTACTTTTTCGTTATGGTTATTTATTTTTACTTTTAAAGTGCATATCTATAGACAAATCCTGTGAAAATTACTTATCGAAAAAAATGGTGTATTTATCAAATTTTTTAATAAATTCGTATACATATGACAGTATTTTTTAAAGTGCACGTCTAGACACAATATTGTGCATCAAATGTGCCATTATTGTGCATAAATTAATCATTATTAAACTCTAAATTGCCTAAAGTAATAAAATTTACATATACTGAAAGTTCAAAAATTACAAAATAGTCCCATAATTATATCTAATTTTCCAAATAATAAACTCATCCCAGCAAATTTCCCGTACGTCACTCAATCTCAGTTTAAGTTTCGCACAATCTTAAATCAATTTCGCCCCTACCAACACTCAGGCGTCAGCGTCACTGTCATCCCGCCCCAGCCACCGCCGTCCTCCCCGCGACGTGAACCACGAGCGACCTGAGCCTCCGCCTCATAGGGCTCCTCGCTGGAGCTTCTTGCGGAGAAGGAGACGGGAGTGATGACATTGGACGTCGCCCTTGCAGGCGCGGCAGAGCGCCGCCCATTCGGATTCGGATCGGCAACCGAAGGGCGATGCAGGGGACTGTGTTGGGTGGTCCGACGGAGGTCGGTGGCTGTGTTGGGTGGTCCGGCGGGGGTCGGCGACAGCGCCGGCGCACGGGCAGTTCGGTTGTGTTCGTGATGTGTGTGTAATTTATGGTGGTCCGACAATATCGACGACTTCAGACGAGCTACTCGGCTGCATACATGAAGTGTGTGTGTGTGTGTGTTTTTGCTGGTGAGAAATAGTGACGTGATAGGTGAAGGAGGAGAGAAGTTAGGATGAGGAGAGAAGGTGCTGGTGGGCCTCACACGTGAGGAGAGAGGAATTAAGATGAGGTGGGTGGTGGAAAATATAATCCTTCAATGACCCTACCTTTCTAGTGAAAGTACGCATTTGCCCTTAGTCTATTGGAAAATCTCCTTGCATTTTGGCATAACTAACGAACTGCCAGCGCGAGTTTTCAATTTATTAATCCAATCCTGATCGCCCAAACAGCACATCCAACGATCAAATTAATTCTCATTTCTTTCATTGTGATGCTTTCTTATTTGAGCGCAACCCTATATATATAAATATATATATATATATATATTAATATGGGAATTGAGGAGGTTTGACATTATTTTCCTTCTATCTTTTATTTAGTAAATAGAAGCATTATAGAAACATAGAAATACTACATGTGCGCCACTTTCCCAAGAAATACTAAGGCATCAAACTACCATCAATTCCAACAGAGGACGTAAATATAAACTGGAGTCGAACGTTCAAGTGAAGCTTTACACCATTTCATGTCAAATCGAAGGGGTAACTTGTTAATGACCCTCTTTTAATGTTTCGATGGTTATGTTAAGTATATTAAGTTGGAATCATGTAGTTTAAGTCCAAGTATAGCACCATGTTTTACTCGGTCGTACCATTTAGGTCATGTTGAGCCATGTTCGATTCTCTCCGGCAACTCTTGTATGCTTCATGTTCTATTGATCATTATATGTTATGTTATGCTCAATTAAGTAGCAGTTGTCGGAGGAAGTTACCGGACGACCAAGAGGATCGGTTGAAGTGGTGGGTTGCGCATATAGCGCATGCCACGATCGGCTTATGTGCTATCGGGTCATTTGAACTACGTTTATAATCTCTCGACCGATATAAGTATTTTTAAGTTCCTTATAATATGTTATGTTGTGTTGAGTATAAGTTGCCAAAAGTAATCGCCGGACAGTCGGCAAGGGTCGGCCGTAGTCGCCATGCCCGCACGTAGCGGGCATGGCACACCCGACAGCCAGGCGAAGCCCGTGGACGGCTTGTGTATGCCCAGGTGGGCGTCACGTGTAGTCGTGCCGCAGCGCTCAACAATATGCTACCAACAGATGTGCGCGTAGGCGCACAGTGATGCTAGTCACGCTCGATGGCAAGCTATTTGTCCACGGGCGTTCAGCGCAAGGCAGCGCTTAGCTGCCTTGCAACCCATGCGATCATCGACAGTGCCCGAACGGTACCAGTCAACGCCAAGTCGCGCCAGTTCGCGCGTTCATGTACCAGTTGCCTGTCCATAGTGCCCAGCAGTGCCCGGCATTGCCAGTACGCGCAAGTGTCGGCGCCCACAGCGCCCGTCAGCATCTCAACGCCAAGCCACGAGTCCAGTTCCCATGCCTCGAGCCCAGTGGTGCACAGGCTAACGCCCGATAGCGCCCAGTTACGCCCAAGCAACGCCAGCCGTGCCCATTGTCATGCCAGCGTGCACGATTGTGACTGACCGTGCCCAGCCATGCCAGCAGCGCCCGACGACGTGTAGCCCACGCCTAACTGAGCGTGTGATTGTGCCCGGTAAGGCTCGTCAGTGCCAGGCTAAGCCCAACACCAGTCATGCGACCGCGCTCTAGCATCAGCAGACCCAGTGCGGGACCGAGCCGGTTGACCCAAGCCAGCGGCCGACCGCCCGGCCACAGCGAGCCGGCGGTCCGGCCAGGCAGTCAATCAGCCGGTTCAAACCGGTTATTTCTATGTCTAATATTATTTTGGTCCGGTCCATGTGTAACACCCCGTTATTTTATGAAAATCAGAGTACATTTTTCACAAAGTTTTTCGAAATAAAAACATTTAAGTTGCGAAATACTGATTCGGAGTGCTACCATAACACATGACTTTACCTGAAAAACCGTTATTTTAGTTTTAAAGAAAAATGGTTTATCATAACATAGCAACCGACTGAAAATCGGATCAAAACTAAGTTTGGCAAACAGTCGTAATCAGCGGAAAACATAGCGTGGCCAAAACATGTTTAAACATATAACCAAAATCCTGAACCGACCGCCAGCTCACTCCTCGGCTCCGACCCTGTGACCTGAAAAAACATGAATACTGTTGGGCGTGAGCACTAAGTCCACTGTGCTCCGTAGGAACTCATACTAAAGTAAATAGTGTAAATAATTGCAATATCATGATCCTGGCATATATATAAACTGAACATGAAACGGGTACTGAATAATCATAACCTGATAATCATCACATGACCGTTACCTCATCTGCCAGCATAAAAATGCCGGACACCAAGTGCACACTCTAGTAGGCAGACTAGGCCACTAGAACCCAGAATGGACTAACAACCATTCTAAGCGGATACATGACATGATAATACATACCTAAACATGGTAGAGTAATTATAATCAATGTAATACCCAGTCTGAGTCCCCACCTGATCCGTTGAAATAAAAAGGCAGTGCTGATAATCGTAGCCTGATCAAACTGAAACATAATATAAACAATTACTAAATACTATGCTCAGACTGATAAAAATAGTTGTTTAATATGTTAAGATGCTCTAGTGGAACTAATGACTTAACTGAACTTACTGACATGAGTTAGGGCTCAACATAGACTGACTTGAACATAACTGGAATTATTGAGCTGGACTGACTGAACTGAGAACTTAACTGATTTTATTGAACTGACTGACTGGACTTGGAATTTAACTGGAATACCTGACATAACTTGGACCGGATCAAAATAATATTAAAACATAGAAATAACCGGTCTGAACCGGCCGGTTCACTGGCTGGTCGGACCGCCGGCCCACTACGGCCGGGCGGTCAGCCGATGGCTTGGACCAACCGGCTCGGTCCCGCACTGGGCCTGTTGGTGCCCGGGCACGGTCATTGGCATGGACTGGGTGCGGCATGGGGCTGCCGGGCCTTACTAGGCACTATTGGGCATGATCGCAGGCACGCACCGGGCACGGCCTGGGTGCTTCCGGGTGCTGCCAGGCGCACTGGACTTGACTGCGTGCTGCCAGGCACGCTGGCGGCACGCTGCTGGGCACTGCCGCACGGGATGTGCGCGACGCACTGCTAGCGTGCGCGTGTGATGAAGATCGTGTCTTTCGACTGCCGATAAGCCACAAACCAGTGCCTTGAATCGCCGATAGTGCCTAGAGGTTCACAAACCGCACCCCTCTAAACGATGTAATTGCTATAGAATTTTGGTGAAAAACTAAAGCAAAGAGGATGAACAAAAGTTCTTGAGTTCTTATTAATTC
>CACSLK010024474.1:2165247-2176030 GCA_902706635.1 Striga hermonthica
CACGGCCGGCCCTTGCCGGCCGTCCGGCAATTACTTCCGAACAAACTGACTTCAATAAGCATGACATGATCATATGAACATAAATATGCAGAAAACATGAAGATTCCCGTGAAGGACTAACTATGGCCGCGCCGGGCGCGCCGGGCGCCGCCGACGGCGTCGTGCCGTTTAACGACCGAATCACATTATCTCTCGGCAATTCGAATTTAACTGAACTTGAACATGTCTTGGTGAACATGATAACACATAATGATCGGAGAGTTGAATTTAACATGCAATAACACGCGAGTGGTCCGTGGTGCGCACTAAGTGTGCGACCACATCCCTTCGGCCAATACTCCACTAACATGTCTAATCATCCGAACACTTAAGCTAATATAAACATGATTTTGCAAATAAAAGCTAAATATGCGAGGATGGTTCGGAGAAAATAACTTATAACATGACATGGTCGGCACGGCTACGGCTATGGCTACTCATAACTCGCATGCATGCTACTAATAAAATTAACTTAATGAACATGCTACTCTCGGTCAATAGTCGTCAGGAGTTACCTCTTGCTAAGCCCTAGGGACTAAACTTCTCGAACTCCCGTGCTTGGCCGAGACCCTCCGCGTGCGTGCGTTGCGTGCGGTGCAGCGGAATGCGACGGACTGCTGCTGCTTATGCGCGAGAGCTCGGACGTGCGATGGCTTGCGGCTTGCGCGATGGCTCTCGGCGGAAGCTCACGCACAACACTCACAAATTTCTCACAAAAAGACTCACTCACTAACTCCCTCTATCTTACGGACTTGGAGAAGAAATGGAGTAAAATCTCCCAAGCCTCACTTAACAAAAACCGAAAGCATAATGAGGGTGAGGGAGAGATTTGGTCAATGGCTTGGACACTTGTCTCACATGCCATTTAGTGTGAGGACACTACATGCTAAAAGCCAAAAAGACATGCAAGACTTCTTGCCTCATAATGTCACGTGAATAAGCTAATCAAAAGGGAGAAATGCTTGGACAATTGTCCACTACATTGAGCACGGCATTTTGGCATGACTTGGAAGGAATCCTTGGAACAAAATACTAGTAAGATACATGACAAAAACCGCACGGCTACTTAGGACAATAGGGGGGAGAATCTTGGACCAAAGGCTAGCAAAATGACAATGGGGGCGCACGGTTTCTTACACATGAGTCTTGGACAAATGCTACTAACACATACACATATCATATATATGTATCCGCATGGAATTTGCATAAAATTGGGATCCATGCACTAACAATTAACATGCACGGCTATATGCTTGAAGATAGCACCATAACTCACGGCTTTAGCTACTAATCAAGTGATTAATTACAATTAATCACCAATTAAAGCTTAATTAATAACTTAAGCATAACACCTAATTACCAAAATTAATCCGGACGTAAACGGTACGTCGAAAATAATTCCGGTAATTGCGACTGAAATAACTGAAAATAATTAATTCCGAAAAATAATATCGGAACTAAAATATAATTTGTACTGATAACAAGTCGGGATATTACAGTATATCCCCTCGTAGTGTTTTCCCATTTGCTACCTTGACTCCAAAAGGTTTTACCTTGGTGAATGGAATCTCAATTTCCTTGGACAACTCCTCATCAATAAAGTTTAGCGTAGACCCACTATCAACCAGTACTTCCACCAATTTTCCTCTCACTTCCGCCGTGAATGTGATCATCTTCGGACCTTGTTTCTTGCACTTAACCATGTGTAGTAGCGTCTCCTCGTGTGGCTCTCCATCTTCCTCAAATTCCAACAAAAAGACCTCCTTACCTTTGCATCTGTGGCCTGGCGTAAACTTTTCGTTGCACGAATAGCAAAGGCCTTTTTCTCGCCGTCGTTGCATCTCTTTGTCGGTAAGCCGCCATATGTTTCTCGTCGTTCGAACGGTTTCCCCCAATGGCTTGCTCTCGGCTCGAGCCACTTGCTCCTCAGTCGTGCGCTTGGTCTCCGTGCGCACTTCGCTCAGCCTTGCCTTGCGTACCGCTACGAGATGATCTTCGTGCAATCTAGCCGACTCTATGGCTGCTCGCATCGACCCTGGCCTATCCAACCTTACTTCGGCTGCCAACTCAGCCTTTAGTCCCCCAACAAACGTTCCTACTAGCGCAGCCTCGGGCCAGTCCCGTACTCTACTAGCAATGCGCTCGAACTCTTTTTGATAATCCCTTAGACTACCCACTTGTTTGATTCTTGACAAAGCCTCGTTGTAATCGTGGTAGTCACTCGAGCCAAACCTCGTGATGAGCTCCTTTTCAAAATCTCTCCAACGCATGTGGTCACCATGGTTTTTGTGCATCACCCATTGCCACCATACGTTTGCTTCCCCATCCAGATGATAAGCAGCAATTTGAACCCTTTCGTACCTTGGCACATCATTGATCTCAAAAAATTGCATAGCTCGACTCAACCATGCATCTGGATCTGTCCCCGTGAACGTGGGCATGACTATTTTTGGCCGTGTACTTGCCTGTTCGTCCCGGGGATCGTCGCGTTCGTGGTATCGGGCATGTCCCTCGCCCCGTCGTTCATCGCGTCGTCGACCCTCGCGATGTGGCCTCCGCTCGTCGTGTGTCGCATGCGACGCGTACGACGCGTGAGATCGCCAGTCGTCGTCATCCTCGCGCCTTCGGTCGTGGTGTGCGCGTCCATCGTATCGTCGTCGGTCGTCGTGGTGGTGATCTCCGCGCGATGCGTGTGTGCCCCGCGATCGGCGATCGTCCTCGCGCTCGGTCCCGGTGCTTGTCGCCGTGGACCTTGACCTGTGACGCCTCCTTGGCCGCGTGTTCATGCGCGTTAGCTGCCCGGCCAAGTCCTGGACCATTAGTTCGATCCTTCCCAAGTTCTCGTTGGTAGCATGTTGACCATCGCCGATGATCTTCATGTTGTCTTCCAACGCTTGAATCCTCTCACGGTTTGACATCATAATTTTTTTTATTTTTTACTCTAAATAAATTCGAAAATAATAGGGGAAAACTTTGAAAAATCGAACCCCCAAGACTCAAAAAAAGAAATTCGACCCCTCAACAAAAGGTAATAACCGAACAAAAATCAAACAAAGGACTTGATGACACTTTTTTTTTAAGACTCAAATTCGAAAATTAAAAGGGAAAATTCGAACAAAAAATTCGAACCCCAACAAAAAATAAAGAGAAATTCGGCCCCTCAGCAAAAGGCAAACCAAAAAAAAAGAAAAGATACGATAAATAAAATCACGATCAGCACCTCTCAATGAAACCCTCTCAATGAAAGCACCAATGATGACGGATCGTGTTGTTATTTATACGGGTAGTGAATAATCGCGCACTCAGGGCCTTCGGTTATCCACAATAGGTGTATCTAGCAGACGCACTCAGGGCATTCTCCTAGACACTGTGACTTCGAGACGCTCTCAGGGCCTTCTCTCCGACACTGTATGTAAACACGCACTGACGGCCTTGTTTATCACACGTTAGAACATAAAGTTCCCCTCAAAATTCGCTCACCAATTCAATACTCAATTCAAGACATAAAATAATGATGAGGTACATGGGGTATTTATAGTTGCAAAATAAATCTAAGCCTAATAGATCTAGATCTCCTATTCTATGCAATAAAATAAATCCTAACTCTAGAAAGCAATAAAATCCTAAACCTACCAAATAACTAATGCGTGGCTTGCACACCAAGCAATTCTAGAATGTCCCTAAGTCTCCAAATTTCGGCCGCCTCAAGTGCCCGCTGCCCACCTCGCGCGTTTATGCGCGCCGCCTCGCGCTCGCCTAACCCTCAGCGTATTAGGCGTCGCGCGCTTGTATCGCACGCGCGCGCCTCTGCGCGCGCCCAGCGTCGCCGCCTCTTCTCTTGCGCATGCCTGCCAGCGCTCCTCTCCTATGCCTACCGCGCCTAGGCATGCGCCCGCACATACCGCCCACTCGCGCGCCCCCGCGCGCTTTGCGTTCCTCCGCGCTGCCTTGCGCGCGTCCCAACCGTCGCCCGTGCTCTGATCCTGTACCGCGCACCCCCGTACGCCCATGCACCGATCCTGTGCCGCGCACCCCCGCACGCCCGTGCACCCTCCAACCGCGCGCCCGCGTAACCCTCGCAAATCCTGCTTGCACGGCTTTTTTGCCCATTTGTGCGCATCAAGGGCCGATGCGCACCTTTCGCATTTTAGCCCCTTACAAAACTCGTCGGTTCCTAACTCCACTTCCGTATCAGCTGTGCATGACGCCCCACGGCATGCGTGCACGCTGTCTGCCCGCGCTGGCTGACTGCCGGCGCGCTGCTGCCGCTGTGTGCGGGCAGCGCAGTCACGACCGGCCCTTACCGGCCGTTCGGCGACTTCTCTCGACCATTTCAACGTGAAACAATATGAAATGACCTAACATGCTCCCAAAACACATAATTTCATGAAATTGCAAGAGAAAGACGTCGGTATGACTTGGAACATGGTTGTAGCTTGCGCAATGTTGCGACCCGACGCTATGGCCGATATATTTGGCCATTCGACAACTCTTCTGACCGTTTCTCGCATGGATCATCATAACTAACTATAACATGAATTCTTATTAACAGAACGACCGAATGACATGAACATAACTCGAGAAATAAAAAGATCGTGGCTTCCGCTATGTGCGGTACTCGACGGCTTTGGCCAACTTTTAACAAAACCATGATTTTTCTCAACAAACTTAACTTGACTGATCATGAAATAGCATGTACTGACTGAATAACCGACAATTGCTCGAGAGTTTTGAAATAAAAAAGAACATCACTCGGTCATGGCCTAACAAGGCCTAAACCGAACCTAACTTGGCTTTGCTTATGAATTACTGGACATGTTTGAACATAATGAACCAATCATGATCAGATTAACATGAATAGATGATGAAGACGATGATACCTCTTCAACCTCTCGATCAACCATACGTGACTTCCCGTGATTTTCCTTTACGTGCGCGTGCGTGAGTTCGTCTTCGTCTCCAAGTACGTTGCTTGACTTACTAAACTAAACTCTCCCTAACTCTCTTATCTATGGCTTAAAATGCTGATTATTAGAAGGATGAAGTCCTTTCCCAACACTTAGTAAATATATGGCCGAATGAAATTAATGAAGAGGTGAGAAAATCTTTTGGCCAATGAATGCTTGCCATTTTCTAGATGCTAAGACTTAAGGAATGCTTATTCACCTTCTAATAAGCTTAGTCATTACTTAGAGAATTATAAGAAAGCCACCTCATGCTAAGTATAAGGATAATATTCATGTGCAATCCTCACAATTACATACGCAATTTACGAATTTACTTACGACATTATGATAGCATAAACGTGCTTAAATAATTAATTAAGCACAAGTTAACATGCTTAATTATTTGACTAAGCTTGGTACTTAAATACTTAACATATTCCGAACATAAACGTAGCTTCAAATATTAATTCGAATTCTTGACTTGGACGATTAGTCCGACTATTGATATTTCAAATAATTCGTCAACTTAGCTTACTAATTTTGAACTGAAAAACGTCCATAAATAAACGGTCTGAGATTAATTATTATCGATAACTCGGTTAATAAATAAAATTAACCGAATATATATTCGACTTAACGTCAAACTTGGAACTTGACTGACTGAATAACTTAATCTTGAACATTGACATGATTATTTATTAACAAAGGCTAGCTTATTTTTCAAAGCTAGGATTTTCCTTGTTAATAAAATATGGGGCGTTACAATCCACCCTCCTTAATATATTTTCGTCCTCGAAAATACTAAAACTGGAATGTACAAGCTTAACATAAAGCTTATACTTACCTATGACATAACTTGAGAATCAGTATTTTAATACTGAACGGTAGACTTGATCTGAACTGAATAATCATCAATTCACAATTAAGTGAATTATTGATTAATACTGGCTGAACATGGGCACTTTTCTGAAATAATGTGTTCCACTGATTATACATGACCTTAAAAGCATAATTCTTGAGCGTACTGGTCATCATCTCCTGGTTGATGGCTGATCTTCGGTCTGAACGTTGGTTGTGGAAAATTCCAGTCGTTGGTATACACAGAAAATTTCAGAGATACGCACATGTACAAATGAGGATAACTAGCAATATCGGTAATTACCTTTCGTGAACATCTACTCGATAACGCGGCACATCGTTCGCAGTACATTGTAATGCGGCACACTTGCTCCTCATCAAGTGAGTGTGGCACGCCTGTATACAGCACCTGGCAAACAATGCACCTGCGTCTTCGACGTATTCTGTATAACTGATCATATATGTACCTCAAGCTAGTAACCTCAATGTACTATAATGCTAACTCTCTATGATTACCCAGTGTACTGTGACTCAGGCATGGTATTCTTCTCTTCTTGCGACATGCATCCTTGAATCAGAATCGTCGATTCGTCTCTACGGTATTGTCTGTTGTTGTTGATTGATCTTCTCTATCACGAACGAAAGATGTGTCGGACATCGCCATGCTGTACCTGCAAATCTTTACCTTCCTTGAGGTTTAACATAACCTCAAGAAAAGTCTATCGTGAACTAATCTTTCCTGTGATTTCCCAAATTTTCAGAATTTGAGAATCGAGGCACTGGATATACTGATAAGTCTTGTCTTATTAGACAGACCATCTTCGACTTTGACATGACTAGCCTCAACATTCACATAACTGGATAACCCTGACTTGACTTTAATATGACTATATAACTCTTACTTGAGATCTAGAAGCTATCCTGAGATAATTAATTGGTCATCTCGGAATTGGAACATGATATTTACTAACTTACTTGGCTTGATAAGGTTCGAATTCTAGTTTCCAGGTAAATTTAGAATAATAGTCCGTATATCAGACCTCCCTATTTAACCCGACTTAGTAACTATTATACGCCGACCTTAAACTCATGAACATTGACTTTAAGTCGTGATCATTGACTTTGAACTGTGAACAGTGACTCATAACTGTGTATTGTATAGGGTTGCTCCAGTATCAACTGGTCCCGTAAGTATAAAGGAATTAACTGATATTGAGCATTGAAAACCATAACTTGGAATATCAAACTGATAGAATACATGACATAACTAACTTTAAAGGTTGTTATTACATGAAATTATCCTGTTCTGGTCTCAGTTTCAAGTCTCCATGGTATACCCGGCTTAATGGCTCTTATTTCAAGCCTCCATGGTAACCCGAAATATTGACTCTTATACACTGGAAACCGTTACTTTTGACAATGGCCTTAAGCGTTATAACAACCTTTAGCATGAAAATTTAATCTTGAACTTGATTTACTGATCTGACTTAGGAAAATTGAGTCTATTCCCTGATCTAACTCAAGGAATTCCTCCTTGGAATGTGCCATCTGGTTGGCAAAATGGGCAACTTTTATAGAAAAATGTCTGAGGAACATGATTGCTAAGATTTATACAACATAAGTGCTTACAATTCTCTTGACGAGTCGTTAACTTGACCTGGATAAATCTAGAATTTAATCTAGAGTTCTCAGGCTTAGCCCGTTTCTAAGGTTTTAAATTCTGATTCAAGCATCCTCACTGATGACATCATACTGAGTATAGACACAGTAATTCGAAGCTGATCAATAAAGCGCACAAATCTCTTGACGAGTTGCTTAACATGTCTAGGAAATACTTGCATTAATCATGGATATACTGAACTATTATTCTTGAACAGATTCGAGCATTTTAACTAAGTCATAACTGTGGTTTTTCTGAGCATAGACATAGTAACTTGTTTATAATTTAAAACATGAATCAGCACTTACCTGTAGTCGGCGAGGCGTGAGCGTGACGTGTTCAGGTTCTTGAAAAATTTCTGACTCGTAAATTTTTTTTAGAGATGCAGAAATGTGCTCTGATACCAACTGTAGCACCCCGCTATTTCATGAAAATCAGAGTGCGTTTTTCGCAAAGTTTTTCCAAATAAAAACATTTATTTTGCGAAGTACTGATTCGGAGTGCTACCATAAAACATGACTTTATCTGAAAACCGTTATTTTAGTTTTAAAGAAAACAAACGGTTTAACATAAAATATTAACCGACTGAAAGTCGGATCAAAGGCTAAGTTCGACAAATAGTCGTAATCAGCGGAAAAATGTAGCGTCGCCAAACATTTTAAACATGAAATCAAAGTCCTGAACTGACTGCCAGCTCACTCCTCGGCTCCGACCCTGTGACCTGAAAAACATGAATAATGTTGGGCGTCAACACTAAATCCACTGTGCTCCGCAGAAACTCATACTAAAGTAAACAGTGAAAATAATAACAATATCATGATCCTGACATATATAACTGAACTGAACTGAAACCAGTACTGAATAAGCATGATCTGATACTGATCTCGTGATAATCATCACCTGACTGATAACTGAACATCTGCCAGCATAAAATGCCGGACGCCATATGCACACTCTAGTGGGCAGACTAAGGCCACTAGAACCCAGAATGGACCGACGACCATTCCGAGCAGATAGTGATAATACATACCTCGAACATGGTAGAGCAATTATAATCAATGTAATACCCAGTCTGAGTCCCCACTTGATCCTTTGAAATGAAAAGGTAGTGCTGATATCTGAAGCCTAATCAAACTGAAATATAATATAAACAATTACTAAGTACTATGCTCACACTGATAAAAATAGCTGTTAAATATGTTAAGATTCTCCACTGAACTTGACATGATATTTGGATTTAATCGATATTACTGAAACCGGTTAAATACAGAACTGAACTGATATGAATTTACTGAACTGAACTGGATCTGGAATTTTAACTGAAAATGAGACTTGAACATAAACCGAGACTTAAACATTAAAATATAGGGTGAACCGGTTCAACCGGTCTGAACCGGTCTGGTCGGACCGCCAACCTGCTGTGGCCAGGCGGTCGGCCGCTGAGCTCGGCCAACGGGCCTGCCAAGGCCGCGGGCGCTGGTGCTGCCTGGACTGGCCGTGGCATTGTGGCTGCAGGGTCTGTGGCACAGCACTGTGCACGGGCGTGCGAGTTAGCGTGCACTGGCGTGCCACTGGGCACGGCTGGCGGGCGACTGAACGCAGCTGAAGGCTAATGGGATGCGTGTGTGCGCCTGGCGCAATGCAGGCATCGGCTGGGCGCTGCCGTGCGCTATGTGCGCGGGCATGGGCGTGACGTGCGCTGCTGGGCGCTACCGCGCGCCACAGCAGGCGACTGGCGCACGCACTAGCGTGTGCGGTGAACTGCTGGCGTGCACATGCACTGCCAGGGGACTGCTGCTGCGGGTAGGGCTGTGCGCGACGCCCCACGGCATGCGTGCACCTGGCTAACTGCCGGCGCGCTGTTGCTGCTGTGTGCGGGAAGCGCAGTCACGACCGGCCCTTGCCGGCCGTTTGGCGACGTCTCTCGACCGTTTCAACGTGAAACAATATGAAATGACCTAACATGCTCCAAAAACACATAATTTCATGAAATTGCACGAGAAATACGTCGGCATGACTTGGAACATGGTTGTTGTAATATCCTGTCAGTTTATTAATTTAAATCATATTTTAGTTCCGATATAATAACATTATCGATTTTTATTTTCGGAATTAATTATTTCAGTCATTTTAGTTAAAATTACCGAAAATTATTTTCGACGTTCCGTTCACGTTTGGAATCATTTTAGTAGTTAAGCATTATGTTTAATTAGTAATTAAACATAATTTAGTGATTAATTTATAATTAATCACCTTTAAGTGATCAAAGCCGTAGCAAGTGTGGGATTTAAGTCAATAAACCGTACTCAATTTCTCCATAATTAAGGAAATTATTTCTTCTTCTTATGGCATGAGACGTGGCATTATGTGAGGTTAAGAGGTGATTAGTCACCTTAAGATCACTTAACTTTATTACAAGTGGCATGTTTAAGCAAAGCCACCAAATAACCCCTCTCTCTCGCCGATTTATATATAGGATTAAGTTGGAAAAATTGGGATCACTTTCAGCTTTATATATTTTTCCCAACTAAGTGCTTGAGAGAGAGTTGTGAGAAATTGAGAGTTTTCCACAAGTTAAGTAGCACAATCGTACGCGGCGCCGAGTTCCACCGCACGCTGCACCGCAAAGCACCGCACCGCGACGCAGAACACGCGAATAGTCACGCACGAGCACGGGAGTCCGAGGAATTTGCTGTTAGTCGAGCTTAGTCGGAGGTAATTCCCATGTTATTATGGGCTGAAATTAACATGTTTCTTTAGTCCAACCTTCAGTCTAAGTTCATATGCGTGCCTATATCGATTTAGCCGTGGGTTTCGTTTATAATCAGTCATGTCAAGTTTCAGTTTGAAATCTCTCAACCAACTCCGTTTATTTAATCAGTTATGCATGTATCATGTTCAAATAGTTTGAGTTGTCTGAAGAAAAATCAAGTTCAGTCATGTTTTGGCCGAAGGGCGTGGCCGTGCACGTAGCACGAGCCACGGGCCATTCACCCGTATCAAGTTTGTTAAGTAAACATTCTTTCGAACAACCATGTCTATTTATTCAGTAAATCATGTTTTAAGTTCAGTTGAGGTTGAGTTGCCGAGGTAAAAGTCAAGTTGGTCGATAAACGGCCTAACGCCGTCGGTGGCACACGGTGCGCTCGCCACGACCATATTCGGTTTAGCGTGCAAATTTCATGTTTTTAAGTTATTTCAGTAGTCATGTTCATGCCATGTCAGATTATGTTGTTTGAAGTTGATTTGGTCGAGAGTTGTTGCTCGACGGCCGGCAAGG
>CACSLK010024474.1:2254628-2265814 GCA_902706635.1 Striga hermonthica
TAAGCTTGTTTTGATTGAGAATGACCATACGCGGATTGAATGACATGATGAATAACAAGAATAAATAATTGCAAACACGTAAGCAACAATTCACATAAATATGAAGCATAAAATATTAAAACCTTCAAAAAACCATTATTTAATGCAACCTTCGACAACTTAACGAACACACATGCAAGCCACGTTGGGTGGACGTTTACACATATTTCAATTAAGCAGACACCCAGTCATTAATCTCAATTGCACGCCAACCTGTCCTTATGACGAATGAAATTAATAGTCGAAATATTAATGTTGGCCATGTGAATTAAAACAGGGACTCCGTTGGGGAGTTATATTAAAATTCACATCTAAGTGATGACCACAATTTAACCCCAAGAACAATCATCCACAATTGACGAACCTACCGTTGGGGAAGACACATCGCTTGTAAATAATTTTCTACGGTTATCTCGAAATAATCTTTACCGGTGAGCTTATGAATGACACTATCCGTTAGGGAGGAGACCCCATGGGTCACACGTATGCCACTCATTTCACCTAAAGGTTAAGTCGTTTGAATAGAAGTCTTTTCTAGTAAGCTCGTGAATGCCGCATCCGTTAGGGGGAGACTCCCAGGGTCCCGCGAGCGACAGACACCTTACTTAAAGACCAATTGTGGAGGCCAAATGAATTAATTAAAATTCTTAAACTCACTTAGTCATTTTTACTTGAAGGTTTTTAACAGCATGGAATAAGAAATAATACAATTCCTATCATGCTCCTAACACGCAAATCACATAAATCCTAGCATGCTCCTAAAATTCAAAACAAAAGTAATGACAGCTTTCTAAGAATTTATAGCACCTATTCACATGATTTCTAGCATGCCAGAAAAACGATTTAAATCAGCTAGACACATAATCAAATAAACATGTTCTAGCAAAAATTAAATCGGCATCCACAAAGCGATAAAATTGCGAAAATTAAAACACATCTATCGCAGCCCCTTAAAACTAACCACTAACAGCCTATCAAAGCTATTTCATGATTCAACAAGGTCGTGGATGAACACTCGAATCGGCATCTCGCGTAAATCGGGCCATTCACGCAAAGTCCGCACCCACCTACGGAAAAGGGCCGAAAACTTCATCTAGACGATTGAATTTGACCCCGCCACAGGCCGTCGTAGCGGAGCAGTGACATGTGTAGATCTCGCTCTCCCGTTTCCGAAATGGTACTATGGGCTGAAATCGGACACCTGTAGCAAAAGTTATGGCCAAAACGGTTTCTGCCGACAAAACCAGCCCCGGTGAATGCTGAAACCCTAGCCGCCGCCTCCAGATTGATCATCTTCATTACATTCGACTTTGAACACAAAATTACAGCAAAAAAATCGAACAACAACAGCCCTACTACAGTCTACAAAATCGCCTATACTACCCACACTTATTATCTGGTGGGAAAAACGATTACAACAAACAACAAGGGCTGCGATAGACACCATCCAGAAGCATAAACGAGATAAACATTCATCCATACCATGAACATGACTGAAAACGAACAAACGAATAAACGAATAAACGAAATCAACTACATGTTCCAGGCAGAGCCGACAATCTACGAAACCGTTGCTCTGATACCAATTGCTGGAACACGCCGACGAGGCGGTCCTACCCACGGATCGATATCGGATACCAAACATGTACATACATGATTTCGAATAAACCTAAGCATGTCCTAAAGGATGAACAGAGATATACCTTTCTTCTAGGCTTCGATTCCATCTGAGCAATCTTCTAGTCTGTGTCCCGACCACGTTTGGACGTCGGATGGACGACGATCCTCCAAACGGTTGAAAGGAGCGGATTGCCTTTGTTCTTCTCTGAACCCCTCACGTTTCCTTCTTCCTTCTCCCACGTTGGTGTGGTGGCTGAAGACGTGAACTGATCTCTTAGGGTTTCAGAACGTGGGCTTATCCCTCCTTTTATAGAGTCCTTGGGCCAGACTAGGGATCTCTTAGAAGGTATAGGGTTTGGGCTCCCTACAGGCCCAAATTCTTATGTTCAGCCCAGAACACAATTTGGCCTGTAAATACTAATTCATTCCCCTAGAGAATTAATATTGCACTCCCGTCCTATCCCGAAATGAATCAGGGCTTCTATTAGACTCAATATAATTTCCCGTGTTTAAGATATCGCACGTCCATTAATTATTAAAGCTTCTGACTGCTTTAATTAATTAATATCTTTTATTCCTTAAGTAGTACCACTCAACCTTATTATCGTACGGATAAAATCCTCCTGCAGGGTTTATACGATAATCCTTATGAGTTCCTTAAGGGGACGTCATCAACCTGGATGTCCAGGACACGGTGCCCTAATGCCAATAAATAGATATCATGCAGATAATGTTGTTACCCAAGATACAGAGCATATTGAACCAATACTTGGCTCTCACCCATGGTAAATCAAAGTAACAAGCAAACATCCCACATATCTAAGTATCACAATTAGGGTTAAGAATTAGTACAGTCACCGAGACCTAGGTTCTTCATGATAGTCAGAACTGAAGAACACGTCTCAACTGTGATCCATTCAATGCGACGCAGCGCACTAGTATAAACCAATAGCCAAGACAAGCTATATCCAATTTATACTACAACCTAAACCGATAGTCATGTCCATAACTATCTCAGTTGTGAATACCATTTATATCTTATAAGGGACCGACAATGTAATCTTCTGTGTGACTACTAACACACCACATTGTCTACAATATAAGATAATTGGACATTTAGCATACAAGCAATCATAAAGAATACAACAATGTGAAAACATTTATTTCAGTCAAATGGGAAATCGAATAAATACAATCCAAAAGCTCACATAAAAGTTTGCTTTACTGTATACCCCAACACATTCATCCTCTGAAACTGGATGATAAGCTGAGTGAGGTCCAGGGCCAGAGGGGCCTGATGATGACGACGAGGCGGGGAAGGAGTCGGGGATGCCTGACGGTTACGGTTGTTGTTGCGAGTATTCATACTTCTACATTGAATAAGCCGAACAAGGTTAGCACAAAACAAACAAGATAATCTTAACTACAAAGGTCTAAAGTTCTCCAACAAACAATAGAGTTCGATTAAATCAAGGTGGATAGATCCTAAGCCCCACAAATAACAAGTACCTCACAAGTAGTTTCATTGCTACATGTGTATCATTTATATATCAGTATTTTCATTAATACTTAAACAAGACATACCTTAAGCAGCGCGGAGTGACGGAGACGAGTGGTCATAACACAAGGTCTAAACACATAATCACACATGGGCCAGTCCACAGAAACACAGACTGGCTCTGATACCAAACTGTAACACCCCACTTTGATTTTAAAGAAATTCTGGACTTTCTAAAAATCAGAACAAATTTTTCAAAATTCATTTTCGAAATCAAGGGCATTAACCAACACAACTTACTTAGTCCAAGTCTTATCTGGACTCACGGGGATTCATAAACCCAATTTTTCACAAGGTTTTCATTAACCTGATTCAAGGTTTCAAAAAGGGTTTTCCAAAATATTTTCAAACATCAAAACATAGTTCAAAAACAGTTTTCATATGTCCAAAACATAGAAAGGTTCATAACGACCATATTATTAAAGCGGAAGCAAAATAAAACAAATAATAAACCACCACTCATCCTTCGTCCCGTCACCCGGCCACTGCTTAACCTGCATCCGTGAAGACCAGGTGGGAATGAGCACTAATGATAAAGTAGTGCTCACTACTATGCACATAATAACATGTAAAGATGGTATGGTCGCAGCATGAATATAAATCAATCATCATCATGTCTCATCTCCTAACAATCGTAACAATAACTCACTCATGTGCAAGTCTATCATTAGCCGCAGGAAGGGGATGCATAAACCCTAACGACGGGAGTGCGTGCCACTGTAACAGACACAGCCTTTCATTAGGTCTTAAGGAGACTGCCTCGCAAGGGCAACCGTACTGTAACTTGATGGGGACAACCGTACCGACGGCCGTAACAGCTCACATCGGTAGGCCACATGGTTCACATTCATACATTGGTCATACCAACTAAACATTAAACAATACGTATGGCATAGACAATTGTATAAGTAACCCACCTGGAAATTTCGGTAGAAAATGGCACACAAAAGCAAGTACGTAGGATGAGGCTCGACTCCTCAAACACCTACATTTAAGCGAGATAATATATCAATAATCTATCTCACTACTCGAATTTAACATAAAACCCATACTTAATAAAAATTAAGACTTAAGGGTTTTAATCGGATTTTTCGTGGACTTGGAACTCTCTCATTTTTGAAAAATGGGACTCGGAGAATTAAAATTGGAGTCTCGGGACTTGGGATAATTCTATAAAATTTTCTCATTTCGTAATATATTTTTAAAACTGAAATCGGTATTAAAACGGGCTTCCGGAATTCAAAATAGGCTTAAAATAGGGAATTGTGCCTCTGTCCAAACGCTGGCCCAAGGCAGCCAATCATTTGGGTCGTACACGCGTGAACTTGGGCCTGCTCAAGGGCTGAAATCCGCGGGCTAACTGGGCTGGGAATCGTGCTTGCACAGGTTGAGGTTCGGGCCACGCGGGCTGCATCTGCTGAGGGAGACGGGCCGCGCGCGAGCTGGAATACGGGCCAAGAAGCCCGCGCTGGAGCTGGGTACATTAATATAAAAAAAGACAAGAACATACGGGCTGGGGGGTTCGAACTCGCAACCTCAGACATAAAACCGGACATCGCCAACACTACGCTACACGACGGCTTGCGACAAGAATAGAAAGGTTTATCCCAAAATTAAAAGTAAAAAAATATGGGTATGAACAGAACTCAAACGACTACAGAGGCTTCGAAAATGCGATCAACTGGACAAAAACTCAACCTATCTCAATGACAATTTCCAACGGCAACCGGTTTCGAGAAGTAAACAAATTTTCGAAAATACAATTGTCTAGAGTTTCGAAATACATATTAAAACGGGTTTGCTCGAGATACAAAACGACACAATGTTATTGTTGTTACCTAATTTTTGGCCTCGCCTATTAAGATAGTCCACGTGGATATATATAAAATAGCAGATTCTTTTATCTGATTTATATTGACCAAGTTTCTAGAAGACGGTCCACATTCAAAGCCAATCAGAATTCAATGACGTCAGCTCTACCCAGACATCACAAAGAAGCCATTTATACAAACATGTCAATTGCTGACAAGACAAATATCAGTCAGAGCTATTATTTAGTATTGGGCCCTGCGCGGTCATATTTATTATTGGGCCCTGCGCGGTCATATTTATTATTGGGCCCTGCGCGGTCATATTTATTATTGGGCCCTGCGCGGTCATGTTTTATCGTAAAAGCCCTTTAGATATACGGGCCGATATTAGCCCAAATATAAATACGGGCTAAAGAGATAGAGATAAAATGGAAAATTTCCCTTATCAGTAAGGGAGGGGCACCGCCCTCAGTGAGAGGATATCCATCACAAATCCATCATCATAAAACATTCATGAGAATAATATTCACAGATTCAATTCTCTAGCTTTGAACTCTTTGCCTTTTATTTCAGTCAAGATACACAAAAATCTTATCAAAAATCACTACAACTCCATATAAATCCTACACCCCCTATTCACGGAATAGGGGTGTGCATTTTATGTTGTTACAAAATCATTTAACAACAGTTATAAAACAAACGACCGGGATACGAATGATCCAATCAACAAGACGACGGCTCAAAACGACAAAACGAGACACCGAAATCACACGAATCCATCACAGCTGCAACAAGACTCGACTTATACAGTGAACGAGAGTTCCGATATTCCACGAAAATTCACGAATATAAGAATTATAAGTACGAACATACAAATCAACAAATAAACCGAATGAAATCCGACTTCAAACCAACTTTCGATAGACCGAACACAATATATATATAACATGTGATATATAAAATTGATCGCAATAACGAGAGGATTCGAATAAGTTACCCGACTTCGGGAAACTACGAGTTATCGAACGGGAAACGGGCCCGACAGCGGGTCGAACAACCGGCTTTGGGACTCTGAACTCGAAAGCTTCGGGATACGCAGCTCACGAACGGCTGCTGCTCTGGAATCGACGACGGACGGTCAACCGCTGCGGAGGTTGTCGGCGACGGCAGAACGCTGCTCGGAGGTGCTCACCGGGATTAATGGCGGACGTGGATTTGCCGGCTAATCTTGGACGGGGCTACAGGTCTGATGCAGGATAAGATACGTGCTGCTAGTGCTTCTACCTCGACGACGACAGACAGAGAGGACGCCGGCGAACGCAGCTCTCGCCGGAACTTGCAGGTATGCGATTTCTATTTTTTTTTTTGTTATAAACGCGAGCAGAGATGGGGAGACTAGACTATGAAGGAGATGGAGTTATCTGATATGGGACTATTCCACCTCGGTCCGGATTATAAGTGATGAGCGATCCATCATCGAGCGCACGTGGCCAGGAATATCTCGCAAGAAAATCGCAACGAAAATTGAACAGGGAGACTTGGTCGCGTGAAGGAGGAAGGAACGGATCTCTTATTCCTTCGGGCTAAAGCAATAATTAGAATTTGGCCCCAAATAAAACAAGAAAATGGGCCATCAATATTAATATCATTTGGGCTGAACAATTAATTCTAAAAATTTGGCTGGAAGGAAAACAATGCGATAACAAGAATTTCCGTTCAATTCGATTGACGATGAATAATAAATTAATCCGGATGATATATATATATATATAATACATGCGATATATATAATAATAATAATAGGCATTTAAAACAATTAGAAATTTAATCACAAATAAATATTAACTAATAATAATAATAATAATAATAATAATAATAATAATAATAATAATAATAATAATAATAATAATAATAATAATAATAATAATAAGCAATAGTAATGGCAATAATAAACTAATAAATAATCTCAAATAATTCAAGTTCAAACGGGGCGTTACACTCAGACTGAGTATTACATTGACTATAATACAATTACCATGTTTGAGGTATTTATCATGTGATGTATTCGCTAGGGGTGGTGGTTAACTCCGTAATGTCCATCCTAAGTTCTAGTGGTTATATCCTCTCACTAGAGTGTGCACATGGTGTCCAGCATATTTGTGCTGGCAGATTTAGTTATGCCACAGCCATGCCATGCCATGCCATGTTTATTGTACCGGTGCCATACCACGTTTATCTATGCCATTGATCACGATATTGGTATTATTATTGATGTTTACTTTAGTATGAGTTCTTGCGGAGAACAATGGCTTTTAGTGCTCACGCCCCACGATTTCTATATTTTTCAGGTTACAGAGTCGGACCAGAGGAGTGAGCTGGATTGGTGGTTCGTGGTCAAGGATTTGGCTACCAGTCATTGTACATTATTGTACAATTATGTTTTACCACGTTTGACTTCCGCTATCACTTTACGATGTTTCAACTAGCATGTCAGTTTTTATATTTGATCTGATTTATTAGATATAATTTTATACAGTATCACATGCTAGTTTGATTTTAAAATAATCCATTTTTCTCTAAAGTTAAACTTAAATAAAGGTAATGGATTTTATGTCACTGAAATGGTTGTTAATAGCATCCCGAAAAGGATTTCGCAAATTAAAATGTTTTATTTCGAAAAGTTTTTGCGAAAAAGCGACCCTGATATTTATGGAAAAGCGGGGTGTTACAGTGGTATCAGAGCACGTTTTTGTGTATCTGAATACTTTATTAAGTCAGAAAGTTTTCAGAAAACCCGACCACGCCACGCCACGCTCACGCCTCGTCGACTACCAGGTAAGTGCTGAATTAAAATTTTTATAAGAAAATTATAGGTGTATGCTCAGTACGATGTCAGATATTTGATCTTAGAATCAGTATGGATGCTCGAATCAGAAGTTAGAACCTTAAGAAAGGGCTAAGTTTGAGAACTCTAAATTCAATTCTAGATTTCTTCATGTCAAGTTAATGACTCGTCAAGATATTTGTAAGCTATTAAGTAGTACAAATCATGTCAAACATGTTCTTCAGATAACTTTTCTATCGAAATTTCCCATTTTTGCCAACCAGCTGGCACATTCCAGGGAGGAATTCCTTGATTCAGCTCAAGGAATAGACTCAAATTTCCTAAGTCAGACTAGTAAATCAAGTTCAGGACTAAATTTTGAGGTTAAAGGTTGTTATGTTTCCTAAGTCATTGTTAAAGATAACGGTTTCCAGTGTATAAGAGTCAATATTCTGGGTTACCATGGAGCCTTGAAATAAGAGCCACTTAGTCGGGTATACCATGGAGGCTTGAAGCTGGGACCAAAACAATACAATTTCATGTAATAACAACCTTTAAAGTCAGTTATGTCAGGTATGTCATCAATGTGATATTTCAAGTTATGGTTTTCAAAGCTGAAGATCAGTTATTTACTTTGTACTTGCGGGACCAGTTGTCACTGGAGTAGCCCTATACAGTACATAGTCATTGGTCAATGTTCATGATTTAAAGTCAATGTTCATGAATTAAGGTCAGCGTATAATAGTTATTAAGCCAAGTTAAATATGGAGGTCTGAAGTATAGATCATTAGTCCAAATTTACCTGGAAACTTGAAGTCGCACCTTATTAAGCCACAGTATGTCAGTAAATGCCATGTTCCAACTCCGAGACAACCATTAAATGTCTCGGAATAACTTTCAGAGTTCAAGTAAGAGATATGAAATTTTATACTTAAACACCAAGTATCTAGAGATGCACGTAAATAGACGAACAGACAGTAATGAATATTCAAATAATTGCGGAAGTAGTTTTCACCAAAAAATAAACCTTCAGGAGAGCGTCCCACTCTCCCTTCAGATCTGTTTCATTAATGTGAACAACTCATACATCATCTAAGGGTTTACAGTATAGACTCCCTCTACACTCTACTTGAATGATGATCCACACAACTACTTATCTGACCACAACTCCCTTGTGGATTTTTCTAGTTCGAATCCCTCAAACTAAATCAGAATGAACCTCTGAACATTCTGTTACAAAGAACTTATGTGTTCTGCCTATCACTCAAGAAAAAAAAATTATCAAACTCAAAAATCCTGATCAAAAGTCATCCTCAACTCTGGTCTCGTCCTCCTTTTATCTTCAACATCCTTTGGAAAGTCTTTTCACCCTAGACAAATGCGGATAAGGAATGTAAATCTCTCGAACTTCTTCATCTTTGATTATGGAAGGTGAATCTCGCGGTCCTCTTTCTTTTTAGATTATGGAAGGTGTATCTCCCCATCAATCCCAAAGTCCCTCCACAATAATAACATAAATAATCAGTCCCTTGAACTTAAATAAAATCAAAACTTATTCATACAAAAAATAAACTTTCGTTAAATACTTCTGTGAATTTCTGGAATCTGTGAACATCAGAAGGTTCATCGATTTACTGCCAATCTTTAGCACTTACAATCTCCACCTTTGGCAGATAAATCAAAAACCATGAACCTGCAAAGACGAAGCAAATACAAATACTGCAGAATACACAACTTCCTAAGAATACTAATATCACACATGTGTTGTTCTTAGGAACAACTTCAAATATCTGAATAACAGCACATTAGTTCACAAAATATCGGACAAAGGTTCATCAAACGCAAGATAATAAGACATAAAGGAAGGAGTTTAAACAAACACACAAAACAAAGTTTTCAATACATATCCAGCTGAAGAATGGCTAAGCAGACTCTTCCTCTTCAGATTCCTCCCCTGAACCTTCTTCTGTGCCATCCTCAGTCTCTTCCTCTAAGCCTGCTTCCTCTTCCTCATCACCCCCTGTTGGGTTTGATATACCGTACGGAACAGAGTTTACAGCGAAATTTAAAATTTTATAAGTATTTATCTTATAAATACTTATTCCGTACATAAGTAGAACGATATAACGAATAAGCATCATTTAAAATCTAGTATCTTTTACTAATTTTGATTTGATATGTAATTTATAAAAATTACCTTTGTTCTTGAACCCCTTCAAAACCGACGATGTATGAGAAAATCAATTACCGGTTTGGTAACGATCACTTCTTGTGGTTACTCACTTTAGGAATCCAAATGTCTTCCCTCTAATCGTATCCACCTTTTGAAGTCCGGTTCCGATAATAGTTCCTTCACTAGTAGAAACTACTCGGTTTTATTCAATAAGTATGGAATATATATATTTATAAGGAAATTTTTCAAGAACACTTTCTTGTATTATCACTCAACTCTTTGAATGAATTTTCCTCTTGGAAGAATTTAGCTCAAAAACTTAGCCATTTATGTGCAAACATTTTGCACCTATTTATACTAAACATTTTAGCATAAAATAATCAATATTTGATATATTTTATTTTAAATAAAATCAGATTTTATTTAAATAATCATACCAAATATTGACTTTTAATTAATAATGTGATTGGTTTATAACCACCATCAATCATTATTATTGTATTACTAAAAATAAGATTAATTATGTGGATTAGTTAACAACTCCTAACCACCATAATTAATTTATTCTTATTATTATTTAATCTTCAATCATATTAAAGATAAATAATAAAATAATAATTCTTGAAAACATTTTTCAAGACATTATTATTTTAATCTATTCTTCCATTTCCTTATTTAATAATCTTATTATTATTTGGATTTGAAATTTAAAATCCAATTTTAAATTCCAACTATTAATTAGTAATTCTATTAATTACTAAATCAATATCCAAAATTCAATTAATCAATCTAATTGATTAATTTAATATATTCCTTTAATTGATATCTAATCAAATTAGATTTGTCAATTAATGCTAACTCTTTAGAAATACTATTTGAATTTTACCTTCATTCAAAAATTGGTGTGACCTTTTAGGTTCACAATTAATACTAGTAGTGGGTTTACAACTCTTTGTAATTTGAGTTATTCATATTAACTCTTATTCTTGAATTAACTCTTTAATTCAAGAACCCACATATCATGGGAACATCTAGCAAGTAGCATGAATCTAGTATTAAGTGAATAGCGAGTAAACCTATTTCGATGACAAGTTCATACATGTTAAATCCTTTCGACATCCAATTTCCCGATTAAATCTTTGGGTATGATTTTGTCGAAAC
>CACSLK010024474.1:2425988-2439208 GCA_902706635.1 Striga hermonthica
TTTTGACGAACTTTTGAGAAATTAAGTTTTTCAGTAACCGGACGTTTTTATTAAATTAAAACAACGGTTTTCTAAGTTAAATAACGATTTTTCACGGTAGCACCCCAAATCAGTTTTCGCAAAGTAAAAAGGTTTTATTTTCAAAGACTTTGCGAATTATTGCGCTACTCTGGTTTTACAGTAAGGTGGGGTGTTACACCAACTGAATCAAGAATACACTACAGCCTTTTTCCAAGTGGGGTCTCACTGCCAGTCTAGACTGTGAATGAATAGTTTAGTCTTATAAGGAACCGATAGGTGATCTTTCTGTTTGAAACTCTTCGAACCACACTACCTCAATATAAGATATGGAGTATGATTGCATAAATAAATAAACTGCAAGCATATGTTCTTTGACCGAAACATGATGGCCAGATCAAAATGGAATTGATAGAATCTGTAAATAGGAGTTTTTACAGCATACCTCTAACAGATGGCAGCAGCGACGGGCGGCGCACGCAAAGGCGGTGCGATGAGGCGGCCGAGAGTTTTTGTGCGCAAGGATCAAGCTTCTAGAATTGTTTAGAGTGCAAGTCAAGCATTAGGAATTATAGTAATATTAGGATTTTATTGCCATGTTGCTTCTATTTATTAGTAGTAGAAGATATTAGGAGATTTTTTAGTATTAGGATTTCTATTATTGCAAGATTTAGGAGATCTAGATCTATTAGGCTTAGATTTATTTTTGCACCTATAAATACCCCACGTACTCGTCATAATTAAATGTCTGGAATGTCTTGAATTGAATTGGTGAGCCAATTGTGAGGGGAACTTTATGTTCTAACGTGTGATAAACAAGGTCGTTAGTGCGTGTTTACATACAGTGTCGGAGAGAAGGCCATTAGAGCGTCTTGAAGTCACAGTATCTAAAAGAAGGCCCTGAGTGCGTCTGTTAGATACACCTATCGTGAGTAATTGAAGGCCCTGAGTGCGCGATTATTCACAACCCATGTATAGACAAAAATTCGATCCGTCATCATTGGTGCTTTCATTGAGAGGTGCTGATCGAATTTTTGTCTATCCTATCTTTTTCTATTTTTCGGTTTGCCTTTTGCTGATGGACCGAATTCCTCTTTTTTTTTTTGGTTCGAAATTTTCGAATTTTTTCGAATTTTTCATTATTTTTTCGTAAGTCCTAAAAAAAAGTGTCATCTAGTCTTTTGTTTTATTTTTTTCGGTTATTACCTTTTGTTGAGTGGCCGAATTTCTCTTTGTTTTTGAATTTTTTTTGGTTCGAAATTTTTGTTCGAATTTTTTCTTTTTTTCGAAAGAGTCAAAAAAAAAAAATATGTCTTACCCACCAATGGATGAGTTAGATTGGGAAGATCTTGAGATGTTGGAAGGTTTGGAAAGAGAGCTCACACCATGGGAGAAAACATATCAAGATGAGCTTCATGAGTGAAGGAATATAGAAGAGTACAAGCGACAACTCGTACAAGCCCGAGAAGCAATGGTGATCGACGCTCAAGACCATGAAGATGAAGGTGCGCTAAATTTTCTAATCCTTGAGGACAAGGAAAGTCTTGAAGAGGAGGGGAAAGATACATAAGTGGTCATCGACCCAGGCGAGTCGGAGGATGAGGATGGCGACATTCTCAACATATGGTTGGACAACATGCTGGAGGAGCCTACAAGTCCGATTTACCGGCCATCATGTGTACGAGATTGGCCAAAAGTATGTGGTCCGAAGATAAAGGTGAAGGCTTGGAAGGGCAAGGCCAAGCAAACCCGAAGGAAACACAAGGCAAAGGTTAAGGAAGGGAAGTGTTGGTGCAAGCCTTGTGCGAGAAAGAGACGAGTTTTGAAGATGGAAGCTCGTAGGCGTGGTAGGCAAAGAATGGAAGATGGCTGGATATGCGAGCGGGAGATTGTATTGGGTTGGATGGTTGGGACCTATGGCCATCGGGCGAGCCAACGGAGTCGGGCAACAAAGGGGTCGAGGAAGATCAACTATCAGGCATATGGCGTGCATCGGGCCATGATGCGCGTGATGAGGAGGTGCACGCGGCATTGGGTGCACGGGAGCATGCGGTGGGTGAACAAGCTGTGGAGGTTGACTGGGACGCGTTGGCGTTTGGCGGCAAAGTAACAGAGAGCACGGAAGGTGCGACTAGCGTACGCAGGTGCGAGGTGGAGGAGCGGAGCCCTCGGGAGATGGGTGCGACGCGCGATGTATTGGGCGCATTAGGGTGCGCCATAGGCGATTGGGGCGCTGGCGGTAGCCGAGACGCGCGGACGTCATGCGGGGGACAGGCGGAGCGCGCTGGGCGCGCGAGTGGCGAGAACATGGGCGAAGGCCTAAGCCATGTAGGCTTAGGCGAGACGGGCGATGCGCTGGCAAGAGTAGGCCGCGACCGCGTAGACAAGAGAGTACCGGGTGGTGGCACATACGCACGGGAGGATGGCAGCAGCGACGGGCGGCGCACGCAAAGGCGGTGCGATGAGGCAGCCGAGAGTTTTTGTGTGCAAGGATCAAGCTTCTAGAATTGTTTGGAGTGCAAGTCAAGCATTAGGAATATAGTAATATTAGGATTTTATTGCCATGTTGCTTTTATTTATTAGTAGTAGAAGATATTAGGAGATTTTCTAGTATTAGGATTTCTATTATTGCAAGATTGAGGAGATCTAGATCTATTAGGCTTAGATTTATTTTTGCACCTATAAATACCCCATGTACTCATCATAATTAAATGTCTGAATGTCTTGAATTGAATTGGTGAGCCAATTGTGAGGGGAACATTATGTTCTAATGTGTGATAAACAAGGCCGTTAGTGCGTGTTTACATACAGTGTCGGAGAGAAGGCCATTAGAGCGTCTTGAAGTCACAATATCTAGGAGAAGGCCCTGAGTGCGTCTGTTAGATACACCTATCGTGAGTAATCAAAGGCCCTGAGTGCGCGATTATTCACAACCAACGCATAGACAAAAATCCAATCCGTCATCAGTGTGCGGTCACGCGTGCGTGCGGAGCAAGGCAGCAGGGACGTTCGTGATGGTCGCGCGCGTTGCACTGGCGCGCTGGGGACGACAGGATCTCGCTCGATAGCGGACATGCGACAGGAGCAGATCACGAATGGCAACTAGGGAGGTGCGCGGGCGATCGACAACGAGCAGGTGACCCTGGGACCTCACGGGCGTCGCTCGAGGACGATGTTGGGAATTGGCGTCGGGCCTGGCTGGTGCGCGACTGCGAGCGTCGGCTTGCGGTGGCGATCGGCTGGGCCTGGCTGACTTCCGGCGGTGGCAGGTGGTTTCTGGCGGTTGTCGACGGCTGCGACAAGGTGATGATGATGACTAGAAATATATATGTATAAAGGCTCGAATAAATTGTACCCAAAAGCCTTCTAACGGATTACCTAAACACCTACTTCGATTAAACTTGGTGGAGCATTTAATCGAATCTCCCTAACTCTAGAACATGCTATTTCTCACGTGTATGTCGATGAGATAATCGGCCAACATCAACTTGTAGGAGATATTGGGACATGGTGTATTTATAGGCTCCATTAGGGACCTTAAGGAGGTGCTAAATATGGGCTTATTCCATTAGGCATAGGAATCCTAATTCTACTCCAATACTAATTTAATGTAGGAAGGAAATCTCTTACTAATCTCCTCCTTTCTAGACGACTCCTAAGTCTCCTAACACTAGAGAAGATCCGTGTAGAAATATTTTTCCTAATTAAATTAATAATCATGGAATAGAATTAATTCCTAATTTAGGAAGCCTAATTTTACTCCAATTAATAATATAATGTAGGAAATATATTTCCTACTAATCTCCATCTTCTAGAAGACTCCCAAGTCTCCTAATCCAAACAGAAGATTCTAGTAGGAATTTTATTCTCCTAATTAATTCATTAATTAATATGGAATAAAATTGATTCCTATTTAATAGAATTAAATAATAAAACATCCCACTAGAGTAATATTATTGCTCTTCCCATTTAGCCACTATTTTACCAATAAAATCGAGCCTCCATGATTAAATAATATTAATCCGATTGATAGATTTACCTCCCTATGTTTAAGATATAATGTCCGTTGATTAATTAAATTACTGACAAAATAATTAATCAACTTCTTATTCATTTCCGAAATTAATACCACTCAGACTTTAACCAATATGTCAGACAATCGTCTACCTGTTGGGTTTAACATAATCTTCCTTCCTAAGCTCATTTCGGGGACGTCATCAATCCAGCGCACTGGAACATAGTGAATAATTTATAATAGCAAATTATTCTTACTTACCAAAATACCTCGTGTGTCATCCTATTAAAATAGAAATCACTTTGTAAATCAAATAAATAAGAAATAAAAATTTATGCCTATTTTATATTATCTTACTGCTTAAGAGAACGCATCAATCACTGAAGGTTTAGGTTACGACAACGGTAAGTGAGTCTCATATTCTTATCCTTATGTGGTTATGTTCAACACTTAACATGAGTTCTAGTGTAATCCTTCAGTCAAAGACCAACTGAATCAAGAATACACTACAGTCTTTTTCCAAGTGGGGTCTCATTGCTAGTCTAGAATGTGAACGAATAGTTTAGTCTTATAAGGAACTGATAGGTGATCTTTCTGTTTGAAACTCTTCGAACCACACTACCTCAATATAAGACATGGAGTATGTATTCCATAAATAAATAAAGTGCAAACATATGTTCTTTGACCGAAACATGATGGTCAGATCAAAATGGAATTGATAGAATCTGCAAAACATCGCTTTTACAGTATACCTCTAACAACTATGGATAGTTGGAGTTTAAGTTTCAAATTTCAATTGGCACCAGAGTGGGTTTTCGTCTTCATTACGAAAGATCCTAGGACGTGCGCTTCCCTCAAATCATGAATCAAGAAAGCGGATCGATGTCCAAGTCCTCTGCAATTGGACGGTTCGAACTACTCATATTGGAAATCTATTATGATAATCTTTTTGAGATCGCTTGGAAAAGGCGTGTGGGAAAGTGTTGAAAACGGCTGGGAGCATCCAGTCATGCAACAAGCACCCGATCAAGGTAAAGAAACAACGAAAGTCACGATTTCTAAACCTAAGGACAACTGGACTGACGCTGAGAAGCTTCAAGAAGAAGCCAACTATGGTGCCTTATATGCAATCTTGATGGCAGTTGATCAGACAAGACACAAGATGATAGTACATTGCAAAACTGCAAAAGATGCTTGGAGGGTCTTACAACGTCAATTTGAAGGTTCAATGGCTGTCAAAGCGTCCAGACTTCAACGGGTAACTATTTAATTTGATGAGATCAAAATGAGGGATGAAGAGACAATTGACATGTACTATGCCAGATTCTTTGATCTGGTAATCCAAAGCATGATGCTTGGAGAAGAAATCTCTGAAAAACGTCAAGTTCAGAAGATTATGAGAACTGTCATTGCCAGGTTTAGAGAGAAAATCACAGCTCTTGAAAGTTTCCAAAGAGTGGTGTCGTTGGATATGATGAACTTCTTGGAGAGCTCAGAACTTTTGAAATCAACAACAATTATGACAAAGTCAAAAGTAAGGGCTTAGCTCTCAAAGCTTCTGTAGTCGAGGAAAGAGAAGAAGGCGATGACGATGAAGGTCCGTTGGCAGATGATAGTGAGTTGGAAGAAGCACTAGCCTTAATCGCGCGAAACTATGGGAAGATGAGTCAAAGGCTGTACAAGAACAAATTTGCTGGGAAAAAAAGGGAACAGTTTCAGCAAGAATGTGGTGCAGGACAAGAAAACTAGTATGCCACTCTAAAAATTAGACTCACAATGAGTCGAGAAGGATCAATGCAGGGAGTGTCGAGGCTTTGGACACTTCCAGTATGAGTGTGCAAATCTTAAGAAGAATAATAAGTCACTGAAGGCAATCTGGGAAGATTCAGATGAAGCAGGTATAGACGAACCTTCGTTACACACAAGCAACCTGGCAGTTCATACCTCAATCAAGAAGTTCATGTGTCTCACCACTTCTCATGCCCCGACCAAGTTTGAAGAAAGTTCGAAAGACATTGAAGCATCTGAGGATGAAGCAGATCAAAATGTGTGTGTAGATCCAGTTCACTTACTTGCTATGGAAAAGTGTGCTCAAGCATCTGAAGCTCTACAGAAGCTTCAAAATGAAGTGTTTACACTTTCAAGAGCAAACAGGGTGCTAAACGAACAAGCGTATGCCTCCACTGCTACTAAAGAGTGTGAACTAGATACTGCAAAGGCACGAACTTGCATCCTTGAGAGCAGTGTCAAACTTGCTAAACATGATGGACTGGAGAAGGCACAGACCATTGAATGCTTGAGGACCGAACTATTCTATACTCAAAAACTTCTTGCCGAGCGGAATCAGGAAATCGTACTACTGAAAAATGAAGCTGATCGGCTGATGAACGAACATGCTAGCATGGAAAGCAAACTGAAGGCAAATTCTGCTGAGTTGAACTGAACTGCAGACGCTGTTCGAAAATTGAACAAGGGAAAAGCAGATCTGAATGAACTTCTTTTCTTGGGAAGACAACATGGTGATCTTACTGGAATAGGGTACACTGGTAGGGAAGACATTCCTGAGTCTTCAACTGGAGCTTCAAATACAAATCATACCGGTCTTGGATTTGGGGACAAACTTGGAGTTGGAGGTGTAAACCTCCATGCGATACCTTGCAGATATGTGTTTGATAGGTTTGTAAAAATCACTATAAGTAACCCTCTATCTCCACAATCTCCCTAGAAGGTTCATTCTCCCATGTAGAAATCTGTTAATAAAACTCACTATAACTTTGTTCCTATCTGTCATTACTATGGTGTAACCGGTCACATAAGACCCAAATGCTATAAAATGCAGCATGATATTTGTACATGTAATGTTAGGCTTTGGAATCAGTCTGGCATTCCAGTGAAGGTCCATTCCAGGATCCTCTCAAATAACCGTAACAAAACTCATCAAGTGTGGGTTGCTAAGAAATCCTTCAACTGTTTTGCCTCTGTTCTGTCCCTCAGGACCTCCCTGAAAGGTAAATGGTATCTGGACAGCGGCTGCTCTAGACACATGACTGGTGAACCTTCATACTTCATGAACATTCAACCCAATTCAAATGGGGAAGTCACATTTGGTGATGGAGTGAGCAATAAGGTTATTGAAACCGGTTGTTAAAATTTGGGAGGAATACCTAAACTAACTGATGTGTTACTTGTTTATAAGCTAAAGGCAAATATTTTGAGTGTATGTCAACTCTGTGATCAAGGCCTTAGTGTAGTTTCTCATGTGATAAGTGTTATGTGAAAGACAGTGAAGGTTCTTGTGTACTTACAGGTTCTCGTCCAACAGATAACTGTTATCTTGTTGATGTTAATGAAAAATGCCTTTTCTCAAATGTGAGCGAACCTTAAATATGGCATCAACGCTTAGGGCATATTGGATACCCTCACCTTGTCAAATTGACCAATGCAGGTGTAGTTAGGGGTGTTCCAAAGATTGCTGTGAAGGACCAGCCAATTTGTGAACCTTGTTAACTAGGTAAGCAAACGAGGACATCCCACAAGTCACTGAACCATATTGCTTCTAAACAGATCCTAGAGCTTCTTCACATGGATCTCATGGGTCCCATACAAGTAGAAAGCTATCAAGGTAAAAAGTACATTTTTGTGTGCGTTGATGATTTCTCTCGATATACTTGGGTTGATTTTTTGCGTGAAAAGTCTGACACATTCTCTGCCTTTAAGTCACTTTGTTTGAAGGTTCAAACTGAGAAAGGTTTTCCCATAATAAGTATTTGAAGCGATCATGGAAAAGAATTTGAAAACTCTAAGTTTGCTGAGTTTTGTGATTCTCTGGGTATTAGTCACGAGTTCTCGGCTGCTAAAACTCCTCAGCAAAATGGAGTTGTTGAAAGGAAGAATCGCACTCTGCAAGAAATGGCCAGAGTCATGTTGAACTCCAAAAACATTTCTTCCAGATGGTGGGCTGAGGCAATCAATACAGCATGCTACCTCGTGAATCGTGTGTACCTTCGTCGAGGTATTTGTCTGACTTCATATGAACTCTGGAAAGGTAAGAGTCCTAACCTCAGTCATTGCATATTTTTGGGTGTAAATGTTTTATCTATAATGATCGTGTCCAACTTGGGAAGTTCGATGCAAAATCGGATATTGGATTCTTTCTTGGTTACTCTAACAATAATCGAGCGTAACGTGTTTACAACACAAGTACCTCCACTGTGATTGAGTCCATAAATGTAATCTTTGATGAAACAAATTCTCAAGTTAGTTCTTCTGTATCCTTTAATCAGTTTAAAAATGTTGAGGCATTGTAGCATACTCAGGGTATTAAGTGTAACGCCCGAATTTTTTTAATAAAGGAAAGATACTAGCTTTTAAATATAAGCTAGCCTTTGTTAATGTTTAAGTCCAAGTTATTCAGCTAGTTAAGTTCCGAGTTCGACGTTAAGTCGAAAATATATCCGGTTAATTTTATTTATTAACCGAGTAAATGATAATAATTAATCTCAGTCCGTTTATTTCTATAAATGGATATAGTAAGTTCTGGATTAATTATTTCAGTGATGACGTATTAATCGAAATGGAGAATATTCGATTGTAATAACCCAGTTTCGTGTTAATAAAAGTGATGTATTTTCTTTTATTTATCTCGTTCATTTTCAGCGTATAAGTTCGACTTTAAGTCGGAAAGTCAATTCGATTAATTATTAACCGAGTCAAAATCGGTGATTAATTTCCGAATCGTTTATTATAAACGAACATTATTTGTCGGGATTAGTTATTGAAAAGTATGTTCGAATTGAATTTCAAAACCAAGTTCATGTCAAGAATTGAATTTCCTAAGTCAAGTATCAAGCCCTAAGTTATATATATAAGCAGGCACAAGCCAATTACCGTCCAACCATAGCTTATGCTAAATTAAGTACAAGATCAAGATTAGATAATCTATGCTTAAGAGTTATGGTGGTGCCGTGAGAATTTCTCCACATTAGTATTATATGTGCAAGTTGGTATGATATATCATGTAGATAACTTATGTGGCATTTTCTACTTTATCAAGTGATGACTAAGATCATCCCTAGGCCCCACATAAGGGGTGACTAAGCATACAAATTACCACACTAACTAAGCTCACGGCAAGTGGCTTTCATGGATTGATCATAGGATTTTATTTTTATCTCTTTCATCTATTTAACTTATGTTAATTGCCGTGAGTTTTGTCACGTAAATTTCATGCAATAAACCAAGTCCAAGAACCAGATTAATATAGAGAGAAAAAGTTAGGAAGAATATTGAGAGGAGGGAGCTTATTTTAGTCATAGCCGAAGCAAGCAAATACGTAGCCAAGCACACACAACAAGCACGCAAGTCGCTGTGCATTCCGCTAGCAACTCGTAGGGTATACCCCTATAAACCCTCTTTACGTTATTTTAAGTTCATAGTAGAAAGACCATGTTGTTATCATGCCGTTTGGTCCAAGTTTTTAGTAAAAAACGTACTCGGAGGCGCTATATAAGCCCTCCCGAGTGATTTTAAAATAGAACCGGCAAGTCCCGAGCAATTTACGCATATTTAGTCAAGTCAAGGCAAATTATGATCAGTCATATTTGGGTTGCCGGAAAAAGTAGCCAGACGGCCGGCGAAAGGCCGACCGTGATGCCTGTCTGCACACAGCGTGCGCACGGCACGCCCGACAGTCCCAGCGAGTACGCTGGCAACATCCGCACGCCCAGTAGTGTGCACGCGTGCCCAGTACTTCGCAGTCAAGCCCCACGCTGCAACAGTCATGCGCGTAGGCGTGCGCAGTGTACGTCAACACGCACGACAGCACGCAGCCAGTCCGTCCGCGTACACCGCAGCGCGTCACACGCCCAGCAATGTGTCCAGTGATGCCAGTACGCACGGCAGCAGCGTCCCACGCACGCTGGCCAGCAGTCACGCACGCCAGCACGCCCAGCAGCGTGCCGGCAATGCCCAGCGGCTCTTAGCGTTGCTCGATAGCACGCCCGAGTGCCCAGCTGTTCTAGTAACCACAGTACATGAACCAGCCGCCTGCCCATGGCGCACAACAGCGCCCGGCAGTGCCTATGCGTTCCAGTGCCGTAGCCCGCGCGCACGGCAGTGGCCAGTCGCGTTCAGTCACGCCCAGTGGCCGTTGGCAGTGCACAGCAGCACGCCAACAGCCGTCCCCAGTGCATGTGCGGTGCCAGCCGCACCCGCCAATGCACAGACCATATCAGCCACGCACGGGCCGGCGTCAACAGCGCTCGGCAGCACCCGGCAGTGCCCAGGCCGTACCCGGTTCGTGTGTGCGACCATGCCGGTAGTCCAGTCAGTAGCCGACTGCCCGACCGACGAGCCGGCGGTCTGGCCAGCCAGTGAACCGGCCGGTTCAGACCAATTACTTGAGCAGTTCAGGACTCAGTGACATGGTCCGAGTTTAGTACAGTATTTCAGTTAATTTTTCAGTCCAGTCAGTCCAGCATACCGATATTAGTTCAGTCCGGTTTTTCTTGTCAGTCAAGTTAAATCCCGAGAATATTCCAGTTAAATATTTAGATCGAGTCGAGCATTTTAACAGCCATTTTCAGTCAGTCTGAGCATAGTACCTAGTATTTGTTTATTTATATATATTTTTAAAGCTTTTGCAGATGATCAACACTTACATTTTTCAAACCAGCAGTTCAGGTGGGAACTCAGACTGGGTATTACATTGGTTATAATTGCTCTATCATGTTTTAAGGTATGTATATGAGTTATTCCACTCTGGGTGGAGGCGCAGTAGCCTTAATAGGCCATCTCGAGTTCCGGTGGAGGCGCAGTAGCCTTAATAGGCCATCGGAGTGTGCACATGGACGGACATAGTGTCATAGACAGTTCAGTTCAGTTACAGACCTTGTGTCTGGAGATTACAGTTTACTTATATATACCTGCAGTCATGATATTGATATTGTTATTAATGTTTACTTTAGTATGAGTTCCTGCGGAGCACAGTGGCTTTTAGTGCTCACGCCCCACGATGTTTATGTTTTTCAGGTTATAGAGTCGGAATAGAGGAGTGAGCTGGTTGGTGGATCGTGGTCACAGATATGGCTAGCAGCCATTGTACATTATTGTACGATTATATTTTGCCACGTTTGACTTCCGCTGTCACTTTACGATATTTCAACTAGCGTGTCAGTTTTTATTTTTAAATTGGTTTATCAGACAGATTTTTATAAAGTATTACATGCTAATTGATCTAAAATAATCTGTTTATTCTTCAAAGTTAAATTTAAATAAAGATAACGGATTTTCAAAGCAATGAATGGTTTTTAGTAGCATCCCGAAAAGGATTTCGCAAATGAATATGTTTTATTAAGAAAAGAATTTGCGAAAAACGCACTCTGATTTTTATGTCAAAGCGGGGTGTTACATTAAGAGCTCTACAGACAAGGAGATAGCTGAACCTTCTGTTGATAATGCTGAAACATCAACTGACTACATTGTCCCTGCGACCCAACAAGGTTCCGAGTTACCTAGGCGTGATCCTCCCTTAAGGTTTCAGAAAGACCATCCACCCGAGCAAGTCATTGGTGACATAAACGAGAGAGTTACTAGAAACTCGAAGACGTCAGTCAAAGAACTTATAGGTGTTTCTCATTATGCTTGCTACACCTCACTCCTTGAACCCAAGAATGCTAAAGAGGCCCTGAAAGACGAGTGCTGGATCTTAGCCATGCAGGAGGAACTGGAATAATTTTCTAGAAACGATGTCTGGGAGTTAGTACCTAAACCTTCCTCGGGAAATGTTATCGGAACCAAGTGGATCTTCAAGAACATAACTGATGAGTTCGGGAATGTGACACGGAACAAGGCGAGACTAGTTGCTCAAGACTACACTCAGACTCAAGGGATTGATTTTGATGAAACCTTCACCCCCATTGCTAGACTTGAATCGGTACGCATATTTCTATCTATTGCATGTCTAATGAAGTTCATTGTTTATCAGATGGACGTAAGTCTGCCTTCCTGAATGGGATATTACATTAAGAGGCTTACGTGAAGCAACCAGAAGGGTTCAAAGATCCCAAGAATCTGAATCATGTCTATAGGCTTAAGAAAGCATTGTACGGACTAAAGCAAGCTCCTCGTGCGTGGTACGAACGCCTTACCATGTACCTTCTAGAAAAGGGATTCAAGAGAGGAGGAGTAGATCAGACATTCTTTGCTCTTCGAACGAATGAGGACCTATTGGCCGTTCAAATCTATGTCGACGACATCATCTTTGGATCAACATCCAAGAAGCTGGTGAATCACTTTGTGAAACTTATGTCGTCTGAATTCGAGATGAGTCTGGTCGGTGAACTTTCGTACTTTCTTGGACTTCAGGTAAATCAAGGTAAAGAAGGTATTTTCTTACATCAGGGTAAGTATGCAAAAAGCCTTGTTAAAAAGTTTGGTCTTGAAAATGCTAAATGTCCTCAAACTCCCATGGGTACATCTGTTGATCAAACTCTATACAGAAGTATGATTGGTAGTCTTTTATATATCACTGCTAGTAGACCTGACATTTGCTTTAGCGTTGGATTGTGTGCCAGGTATCAGGCTTCCCCCAAGGAATCACATATGAAAGCAGTCAAGCATATCATAAAGTACATTGGAGGTACAACAGAGTATGGTTTATTCTACTCTGCTGATACGAACTTACATCTTGCAGGTTATTGTGACACTGACTAGGCTGGAAATCTTGATGATCGAAAAAGCACCTCTGGTGGGTGTTTTTACATAGGATCAAACTTGGTATCTTGGGTCTGCAAGAACAAAACTGCATCTCCCTTTCTACTGTTGAAGCCGAATACTTTGCCGCTGGAAGCTACTGCTCACAGTTGGTATGGATGAAACATATTTTATCTGAGTATGGTATGAACGTTCATTCGGCTCAACTTTTTTGTGACAACACTAGTGCAATAAATATCTCGAAAAATCCTGTCCAACATTCTCGTACCAAGCATATTGACATTCGATATCATTTTATTCGTAATTTGGTAGAAGATGGAATTATCATGTTGGATCATGTACCTACAGATGTTCAGATTGTTGATATTTTCACCAAAGCTCTTGATTCGAAACGATTTTTGTCCCTGAGAAAATTTTTAGGAATGTGTGCTATATAATTTATGTGCATTTTGTCAGTTGCATATATATATACATA
>CACSLK010024474.1:2439223-2453567 GCA_902706635.1 Striga hermonthica
TATATATATATATATATATCGTGTCTATTGCATATAGGATCTTTTTTGTTAGGCATCTTAGTATGTAGGTTCATCCCTGGAATTCTTATCTGATCGTTTATTGTTAAGTTTGTTGGTTGGTGGTTTGTGAAATCTAACTGGTCAGTTTGTAAGAGCTCGCCATGATGACCATTTTAATATACTTGTAAGAGCTGCTCTCGTGAAAATAGGCATCGGGAAACTATCACATGAGGTGCTTCCTTGATAACCTGTGAAACGAGTTACGTGTCTAATAATAATCGAGGTGTGATAGCTACAGGTAAACATTCTAAGAATGAACGTTCTCTTGTGAAATAAGGTTTGCCATTATGATATCTTCTCAGCTTGTTCAAAATTAAAACTTTTTGCGGGATGATTCACACCTCAAGTAATGGGCTTGACATTGGCATATAGTTGATGTTAGTAAGTAAATTGGTGTGGAAGTTCATAAAACGGAGTAGTTCATCATAAGTATTGGGGTTGAATTGCGGACGAAAATTTTGGTTTTTGCTAAGAGAAAGTGATGAATGAACTTATATTAATTTCGTGTTGTATAAAAGTGGGAGCAATAAGGGTTGATTTGTGCACGAAGAGAATTTATTTTTCTCATCATCTTGTTAGTGTCGAGCTCGTCTCAAATTGATTTGGGAAGATTTGTGGGTCAATCAATCAATGAATTTCTTCAATATTCATGAAAAGAAATTCTAGGGTACTGCGTGATAAATATCTTATTTAGGCATGTGCATCGGGATTTTCTCTATGATATATATTGTTTCGGATTTGTACCTAAATTATTTTTGGTACGTGATTTGATAATCTCGTCTGAAACTTCATGTTGTATATATATGGTAACCATGTTGCAACTTGGTAACAAATCTTTTTGTTTTGGAGGGAACAGTTTTTTAGCTTGCACTAAGTATTGGTCAAATTTGAATTTCAAATCTGTCGAGTTGAACCGTCTTCAAACCAACCTCGATAACTGAAATTGCGGTTCTCTATATCAATCATACCACCTTTTGCATCTCTCTCATATTTATTTCAATCTTTTAATTTTGTTATCTCTCCAAACTGCTCTAACATTCCTTCTTCACGAAATTCTCTATTTCTCGACAATGCCTAAATCCAAGCAGAGCACCGTGAAGCCGAAGAAGAATGTTCCTCCGCCATCTCGATGCTCAACTCGTCAAAGCTAAAGTTCTGATACTCCACCAGATCCAACTCCTTCAACCATGGCAACCGAGGACATTCAACCTCCCGTTATATCCACAACTAGGGTTTCTCCAAGCCCTAAAAAATCCTCAACGACAAAAGGTTCTCAACCTGAAGTCGCCAAACCCAGTGACAAAGGAGGAAAAGGTTCTCCCTCTGTTGTCAAATCTCCAAAAAAGCGCAAAAAGGTCGCCGAAACTGCCGCACCAAAAACCAAGAAGGCGAAAAAGGTCGTTCATGTGCCTGAACCTGCTGTTGGTACTCCTTCTCACTCGAAATCTGGAGAAGAATCATCTCCGAATTCTGATGCTGATTCTGTTGTAGGTGAGGTTACCAACTATGTTGCTGAACCTGAGATATCTGACAACAAACATGCTGCGGACAAGGAACTTTCTCCTCTTGAAAAAGAACAAATCATTGCTGAAGTCGAGGGTGATGGTCCAGACAGCCCTCTTACTGTTGGTAATGCATTTTCTCGTCAGTTTTATTCTCCTTTGGCTGAAACACTTTTTTTTTTCTACCATCTTTTCTCAAATGAAGTTTCTTCCTGAGTGGACGATTGATAGCGAACATTATGAACAACTTGGCTTGCTTGAACTTCTGAAGAAAGTGGGTCTTGAGGGTTCAGTCACGTCTGTTGGGAAGTATTGTCCCTTTCTTGTTGGTGAATTTTATTTGAACCTGACTACCTAGTTGATCCGTCCTCAAGGAAGTTTCAGAAAGTGTTTGTGCGTAATAGTGTGGTTGATTTCTCTCTGTTTGTTGTGAACTCTGTACTTGGATTAGCTGAAGGTTCTTCTCTTCGTCCTCCGACTGATGATCTTGATGAAGTTGCTCGCACCTTGAACGGTGGACAACTTTCCAAATGGCTTGCTCCGGGAATCTTTGTGAAGAGTCTAACTCCGCCTGCCAATGCTCTACAGAAGATAGGAGCGTCGAATTGGACTCCTACCACTCACAAGCAGTTTTTCACCCCTACGCAAGCTCATGTTATCTATCGTATTCTGAATGGTACCCCATTTGATGTTGGTTCTGTGATCTTTGATGCTGTTGTAAGCTTTGCGAAAATCTTCAAGCCCCATAAGTTGATGTTGTACACATCTACAATATGTGCTATTCTCTTCGAGTCTGGAGTGAAAATGGATCCTCGACTTGGTGATAATTATGCTCTTGTTAACACACCTCTTGCCCTTGTCGTGTTAAAGTTGCTCCGCCTCGTCCTTCAATTGTTAAGGCATCTTCGTGGATTTTTAAATCATCAAGTGGCAGTGTTCGCGGGGCTTGAAAAGAAATTGGCTGATCAGCATAAGTACTACAAGGAGGTTCTGGGTGCTTTAAAGTCTCGTGCCACGTTGGTCTCTAAATCGAAAAAGAGGGAGAAAGATGTTTTTGCTGCAAAGAAGAAAGCTCTTTCTAAGGGGGAGAAGAAAGCTCTTGACAAGGGGGAGAAGAAGACTGGGTCTACTGAAGAAAAAAGATAAAGGAGGCTGTTGATACTGCTAAGGAAAAAGGGAAAGAGAAGATTGTTGCCGCTAAGGACAAGGGAAAGGAGAAGATTGTGGAAGAAGATGAAGGTTCAGAAGAAGGAGAGGATGAAGAAGCTGGGTCTAATACCGAGGATGAGAAAGAGGAAGGAAGCTCAGAGGAAGGAACTGAGGATGCTGCTGAAGAAGGTTCTGGGGAAGAATCTGACGAGGAAGAATCTGCATAGCTGTCTCCCAGTTGCACATTCATTTGCCTTTTGTTAAAAAATCTGTTTTGTGTGTTTTTGAACTTCTTCCTTTATGTCTTATTATCTTACGGTTGATGAACTTTTGTGGGATATTTTGTGAACTAATGTGCTGGTATTCAGGTATTTTAAGTTGTTCTTAAGAACAACTCATGTGTGATATTAGTTCTCTGAGGAAGTTGTGTATTCTACAGTAATTTTATATGTTTCGTCTTTGCAGGTTCATCGTTTTAGATTTATCTGCCTAAGGGGGTGATTGTAAGTGCTGAAGATTGGCAGTAAATCGATGAACCTTCTAATGTTCGCAGAGTCCAGAAATTTATGGAAGTATTTAAGGGAAGTTAATTTTTGGTATGAATAAGTCTTAATTTTAATTAAGTTCAAAAGACTGATTATTTATTTTATTATTTTGGCAGGACCTTTGGATTGAGGGGGAGATGCACTTTCCATAATCTGAAGAGAGGAGGATCGCGTGATTTTATTTCCATAATCAAAGAAGAAAAAGTTCAAGAGATTTTCATTCCTTATAAGTGTTTGTCTTGGATGAGAAGACTTTCCAAAGGGTGCTGAAGATAAAAGGAGGACGAGACCAGAGTTGAGGACTAGCTTTTCGATCTGAATTTTTAAGTTAGTTATTTTTTCTTTCGTTGAGTGAAAAAGTGCGATATTCAAAACATTTTGTAAAAAAACGTTCGGAGGTTCGTTCTTATAGTTTGAGGGATTCGAACTAGAAAATACACAAGGGAGTTGTGGTCGGATAAGTAGTTGTGTGAATCATTATTCAATTAGAGTGTAGAGGGAGTCTATACTGTAAACCCTTGGATGATGTATGAGTTGTTCACATTAATGATAGAGATCCGAAGGGAGAGTGAGACACTCTCCTGAAGGTTCAATTGTTAGTGAAAAACTGCTTCCGCAATTGTCTGAATCTCATTCAATTGTTAGTGAAAAACTGCTTCCGCAATTGTCTGAATCTCATTTACAGTCTGTCCATTCGATTTACGTGCAACTATGGATAGTTGGTGTTTAAGTATCAAATTTCTCTGACAAAATGTATGGGATGGTGACAGTAATAGCAAATGTCCTGGCCAAAATGACACTCTCTACGATGGGGTCGTCCGTAGGTAGTGCATGGTGGAATATGCTGCGGCCTGGCTGCACCAGGTTGTCTCGGTTGGTTCCTCCTGTCAGTCTGGAAGCCTTTCCCCTTTCTCTTCTTATCCTTCGATTGTTGAGTAGCAGCTAGTGGAATAGATGGTGCTGATGATGACTGAGCATGGGCAGAAGGGTGAAAACGATCATGGTTAGCCTCCCTACGAAAACTGGCCTCAAATTCCTGGGCTATGTTAACAGTACGGGCATAGGTCTGGACACCGTGACCTACAATATTATGACGGACTGCTGGTAAAAGCCCGTCAGTGAAACATCTCGATCTCTTTGCCTCCGTGCTCACCAGGTCGGGAACAAAGGCTCCAAGTTGAGTGAATTCTCGCTCGTACTCGTCCACTGTACGAGTATCTTGTTTGAGCGACAGAAATTGACGCTCCATGTAAGCTCGATAGTACGCGGGATAATATTTCTCGCGTATTAGCTCCTTGAACTTGTCCCATGTACAACCTTCCTTTTCACCGGGGCGCATTCCCCAATATGCATTCCACCAGAGACGTGCATCTCCCGTCAATTGGATATGTGCGCATAGAACACGATAGCGGTCGAGGCAGTCCATGACCTCGAAAATCATTTCAAGGCCTTGGACCCATTCGTCAACAACTCGAGGATCTCCCTGGCCGGAGAATTTTTCTGGATGGTAGTCGTGAAACTGAGCGACTACGGTGGCCTGGGGAACCTCCTGATGATCTGGATCCCTACGTGGCGGCATCTGAATAATGGAAACGTTCAACATTATCAGACACAAGAAAAATACTTTAACTGATTAATAAAGCGCATAAATCTCTTGACGAGTTGCTTATCATGACCTGAAAATACTGACATTGAATCATGGACATACTGGACTATAAATCTTGAACATAACTCGAGCATCCTAATTAGTTCATAACTGTGGATTCTTACTGAGCATAGACATAGTCATTTTTTTTTAATTTAAAACATGAATCAGCATGTACCTGTAGTTGGCGGGGCGTGAGCGTGCGTGGTCGGGTTTTATAAAATATTGTCACTCATAAAATATTCAAAGACACAGAAAACGTGCTCTGATACCAATTGTAACACCCCGCCATGTCATTAATATCAGAGTAAAATTTTCGCAAATGATACTTGAAAAATACTTATTAGTTTGTGAAATCGTGATTCGGAGTGCTACCATAATTTCTTACTTGGCTTTGAAATCCGTTATCTTTATTTTAGTTTTTAAAGAAGAACGGTTTATCATAATATAAACAATCCGACTGGTAAATTAGACCAAAAGGCTAAGTTTGACAAACAGTGAAGGTCAGCGAAAAACGTAGCGTGGCAAAACATATAATTCAAACTACATAAGATAGTAACAGCACTGCTATGCCAAATTCAAACTGTATAAACATGATCCTGAACCGCCCGTCAGCTCATACCTCGGGTTCGTCTCTGTGACCTGATAAACATAGATAAACATGGGGCGTGAGCACTAAAGTCCACTGCGCTCCGTAGGAACTCATACTAAAGTAAACAGTGAAATAATTGCAATATCATGATCAATAGCATGTAGAAACGTGGTACCGGTACAATATAAAAATCATGGCATGGCATGGCATAGAATAGCGATAGCATAGCTACAATATCTGCCAACACAAACGTGTTGGACACCATGTGCACACTCTAGTGGGCAGATAAGGCCACTAGAACCTAGAATGAGTTTACGCACCTAGACACGGCTACCATTCCAAGAAGATACATAGCATGATACATACCTCAAACATGGTAGAGTAATTATAATCAATGTAATACCCCGTCTGAGTCCCCAACTGAATCGTAGATATAAAAATGCTAGTGCTGATGACTGTAGACTGATCAAACTGTAACATGATATAAACAAATACTAAGTACTATGCTCAGACTGATTAATATAACTGGATAATATGTTAAGATGCTCGACTTGAACTTGACATGACACTTGGACTTAACCGGTGTAACTGACACTGGTTTAAAATGGAACTGGACTGATATGACTAAACTAAACCAGACTGGACCTGAAATTTAACTGCAATCCTGACATGAACATGGACCGGATCAATAAATATTAAAACATGAGATAAACCGGTCTGAACCGGCTGGATCGCTGACTGGCCAGACCGCCGGCCTGTTGTGGCCGGGCGGTCGGCCGCTGGCTCGGCCAACCGGCTCAGTCTGCGCTAGGCCTGCTAAAGCCCCGGCGCGATCGCTGGCATGGACTGGCTCGGCCTAGGCACGGTCGGGCCTGGCTGGTTGTGACTAGCATAGCATGGGCATGGGCATGGACGTCCGCGCATGCTGGCGGGCCACTGGGCACTTCCGGCGTGGCTTGAACCTCGCTGGGCACAACAAGCGTTAGCCTGAGGCGACTGGACACGCCTTCGGGCTTTGGCGTGCAACTGGTGCAACGCGCGCACTTGACATGACCATCGGGTGCTTGCTGGGCACAACTGACGGTCGACTAGACTCGTGGCGTGGCGATTGGCGCTGTTGGGCACTACGGGTGCCGACACTTGCGTGATTGGGCACTATCGAGCGCTATCGAGCGCCACAACAGGTGGCTGGACACTTGCATGTGCAAACTGGCGCTGACTGGAGTGAACTGGTATCGCTCGGGCGCTGCCGGGCGATCCTGACGATACACGGCGCTCGGGCGTGCTGTCGAGCACTGCTCGAGGCTGACTGGCGTGCGGTTGAATGCACTCACGTGCGCTGAAACGTGCCGGTGCACTAGACACTAACCAGCTGTCGATTGCTGCGGGCAGAGGTTGTATGTGATGCCGACCAGGCATACACGCACGTCACCCGCTCGACTGCTTGACTGCCGACGCGTTGTGACCGTTGTGTGCGGTCATGGCGACTATGACCGATCCTTTTTCGGCCGTCCGGCTACTTGCTCCGACAATGTCAACATGGATGAACATAATTCAACATGACATGAATAAATACACATAAATCACTCGAAAGATTATGGACTCAACCTCAAAATAACCCGATGAAACTTGAACGGGCCATGGCATGCGCTACGTGCGCCGCCCATGGCTTCCACCGATTTATTCGACCGATCGACAACTTCCCTTGACAATTGCTACATGAATGATCATAATATAATCAATAATGACTAATGAAACATGAATTACTCGGGAGTTGCCGAATAAAAATGGACATGGCTTGGCATGGCTTAAATGGTACGACCGAGAGCAATTATGGCCGATTCAAGAACTTAGCTACATGATTAGGGCTAAACATGATCATATTAACTTAGAAAGAGGGTCAAGACTCAATTACCTCTTCAAACGTTTGGTAAATTTTGCCAAACTTCTGTGATCACTCGGTCCTTACTCGTTCGCGCGTGCGTGCGTAGAAAATAGCTTAACTTTTCTTAACTTTGCTTAGTAAATAGCCTAAGTGTTAAGCTATATTTTTCACCCAACATTCTAATTTATAGAATATGAAAGATGGTAAATTTTGGGTTAAATTATGAAGTTAAGGGTGTGGCCAATCGGCGCACGCCACTTGCCGTGTGCTAAGGGCCTTAGGTGGCTTCCTTGCTTAGTCATGAACTATGTGGCCTTCAAGGAATTGGCTTAGTCATCTTTTGATCATTATATGAATGCCACATAAGATAGGTAGTAATGATGAAAGCACATAACATTTTGCTCCAATACCTCTCGGCAATTTGGGGCTCTAATCAAGCATGATCGGAGTTAACTAAGCACGGCCGATAAGTTCTAAGAACGTGCGATATTTGGGCGTGATTTCTTGACGATAACCGTGAGCTTAGGCCTAATTAAATAAGATGGGCGCGTGCTTAGACAATCAAGCATGACCTTTCGATAATACTAGATAATGGCGTGAGTTTATGGCTAATTAAGCCAATTAATAGATTGATTAGCACATGATCAAGGCGATTAGACTCGATAACATTTTTATCGAGCGATTAAACATGGATTAACTTATAATACATGAAATTAATTACTTAGAAATTATTCTGAGCATAAACATGAATATTACGGAATTAAACACGTAATTTACATTAAGGGTTAATTGGTAAATAAACCTTAACCTTTTTGCGTTTGACACTTTTATCCCAATCTTTGGGTAATTGCAATATAATCTCGACCTCAATTTACTTATTGCAAATTTGGGTGCAGAGTGATTGATTTTAGGGATTTGTGGATCGATTTTGTGTCAAAGTCTTCTATTGAAACGGGTTTTTATGTCATCCACGTAGCAAGTTGACAATTTCCACGTATTTAATGTATATCCACGCACAAAGCCAAAAATTCTACGTCGATGTAAGTTACTGGTGATGAGTCTACTCCAAGATCTTGAGTGAACCGGTAAATATGAGCTCCGATCTGTTCGAACCGCCTTCAAATCGACCAGTTTTTTGAAGGTTCGACCGGTTTTAGGTTGGACTTGCAATAAGTAAATTGAGGTCGAGATTATATTGCAATTACCCAAAGATTGAGATAAAATTGCCAAACGCAAAAAAGTTACTGGATAGGCATAAACGATATGATGATGTTCATTTTACTAAGGATTAAACCTTCATCCCATAAACACTTAAATCGGCAAACTATCTGTAGTTGCTACTTAACTGACTGCCTATAAATGTCGTTTAGCTGACTGTCTATAATTTCTGCTCGACTGGATAACTATAACTGATGCTCAATTTACTACTATGATGGTTGCTCGACTGGCAGACTATAATCGTTGCTCAACTGACTAACTATAATGATTGCCCGACTGACTGGCTATAATTGTTGCTCAACTGACTAACTACAAATGGCTGCTCAACTGACTAACTATAAATTGTTGCTCGGTGGACTGACTATAACTGCAACATTGCGAACTAAACATACCGCTGGTATATTAGGCACATCACAAACCTAAACATACATGTATTATGATAAAGCACATCATAACCTAAGCATACATCTAACACGATAAAACATATCACAAAGGCGTATAAATAAGTATACCGTCTATAACGGCTGCTCAACGTGCTATCTGTAATTTTCTTCTCAACTGACTACTTAACTGGCGAGAAGGACACTTGGTCTTTACGCTCGTGATAAGCAACTGTATGACCGAATCTGTAGGTCGTTGCCCATACTATGGCAAAACTAGCTCTTATGCACTTCTAAGGTTAGAGCTTAACTCACAACTGCACTAGAGTCCTTGATACTAACTGGGGATTCGAAACAGTTGGTTATGACGAAACCTATCTCTAAATCAAATGTCCCTCAGGGAAGAATTATTCTAAGATCATCTGAAATTAAACTTATCTCAAGGCTGCTCTAGTGTTATGAATTCACTTAACTCAAAGCTGCACTAGAATTCGTATCTGATCTTAACTAGCGTTCGATTCACCTAGCTAGAAAGGATCTACTTGCTAGGTAATTGCCCCTATTCGGGTGGAATCTCACATACATACCTCAACCATGGTATTGCGATTATAGAAGATGTAATACCCAGTATAGGGTCCCCACCTGATATGCTGAAGTGCAAGTACTGAATGGTTTGCAACTGTCGGAGGCTCGACTCTCCACAAGCTACAAAATAGATAAGCACAAAATATATTCTAAGTACTTAGCTGAAAAACTCTAATCTTATTATCTGATGTGACTAGGTTCGCTCACTCGGATTTAAAATTATTTTAGGAATTTACAAGCTGATTGTTTGAAAATTTATTGTCTTTGAGGCATACTAGTGTTCTCTGAAATATTTCTAAGTCTGAAGCTAAAGTATGACTTAATCTAATCTGACTGAAATCTAAAATATATCTGGATCTTAAATCTATCTGAAATCTTAAATTTATCTGAAATATATCTAAAATTATCTGAAATATATATATATATGAAATTCTATATGAAATTTATTGAACCGTCCGGCTACCCGAACTTATCCGACTACACTAAAATTCTCTCCGGACTGCCCGAACTGGACCGATGACTCACTCAGAGTCGGTCGATCATTCGCTTGACTATGTGCAGCTCGGTTTGACCGTGGTCCAGATTTGGCGTGGCAACTCGGGTCCGGCACGAACTCGATTGACCCGGCTTAGCCGATGCACGGTTTGGAACGGTGCCACGGTCACTGACGCAAGGGCGTGCTCGAACCACGGCTAATGGAAACTACGCGTAGACGGGAGATCGAATGGACTCGGTGCACGGGCACGCACTCGGTGGTTCGACTCCAACAGTCGGATGAGAGTAGAACACGTGTGCGAGATGACGATACGTGGTAAATATTAATTATATAGCGGCGTCTATAATTATTGAAACGGTACTAAGGTGGAGATATTAAACTCAAATATGGAATTTACCCGATTATCGGAATCGGATAAAACTAGGGTTTCTGGTTTTTTTTTAACATTCTAACTCATTTAAAGCCGATACTTAAATCATAATTTCTATGTGATTTTTTAACAATTTAATAATCAACAACTGCAGTTAAAATCCACAACCAGATTAATTTCTATAATTATCACATTTTATGAGCTAAAGTCCCGAATTTTAAACTATAGCAAACGACATTCAAAAATTATGAAACTTTAACCACATCATCCTCAGTATACTTATGATTTATGGTCAAATTATCACATCCAAATTCATCCCTTAACTTATCAAACAAAAAACGAGCATTAACAACCCGATTTCACAAAATCGGTTCGCCTATCAAACGAACCCCAAAAATTCTCCAATCTTCACCTAAGCCTCAAGACATTGAAATATGATTTATCGAGTTGGTTTCATAATTTTCTGATCAGACCACTATTTAATATTAATTTATTGCTATTTTACTCAATAAAATCAAATAAATTCATATCTTGCTCGAAAATTCCCAAACTCATTCAGCTATTATACCTCCCGAGGGGTTCTAAAAGAAAATCGGAACCGGTTTAGGGGCTGTGGGCCTCGGTCTTGGGGCCGACCCTACTCGGTTCTAAGGTGAGCTAGTGCGGGTGGCTCGAGTCTTCAATCGAGATGGCTCAGACTCATGGATGTTGACTCGGTTGGACCGAGTCGGGTCAAATTTAGAGCAATTTAACCCGAATATAAGGTGAGATGCTCGGACCTGCTGCTGCTGGGACTGTAGGGCAAGCTTGCTGCAGGTCGCTGGAAAACTGATGGCCTGAAGGAGCTTGGACAGCGAGTCGCCAGCGTGAAGGCCTCGTTGGAGGGACGACGACTCTAGCTTGGACATGGAGCTGGTTGCGAAATCTTGCCAGAAAAACAAAACTACTGTGAGTCCGACGATGGGAGTTTTTGGGACCAGCGAGCGAGCTGGCTGCGACGAGAACCGGCTGGAACGGCGAGTGACGTGAGTTCAGGACAGAGCTGAGGCCTTGGGTGTGTGCGTACGTGACAGAGGAGCTCGATGGTGGGTCGTGGGTCTTGATTTTCCGGCGCGGATGAGCTGGGGAGGCGTGCCGGCGGCTGGCTCGTGGTTTTTTCGGCGGGGCTGAGCTCAAGCAAGCGTGTATAGCGGCTGAAGGCACGGGTGAGGGCTCGCCGGTGCAGGCTTTGTCGGAAAATGTCCAGATTCCAAGTTGGCCGGCTCTTGTGAAGATGGTAATGATCTTGGTCTTGATTTTTGCTAAGGATTTGCAATGGGAGGAAGTATAATCTAGGGTTTTGTAGGTGGTGGTGAAGATGATGATGAACAGTGGAATGGTGGCTAATGTGTAGTGTGATATTTATAGTATGAGACTAGGGTTTTCTCTTGAACTTGGGCCTTAAAATCGGGCTTTAATTTCTAACGATTGGGCTTTAAAAATCTAACAATGAAATCGCTAAATAATAACCGAACATTGGACTTAGCTGAAAATAAATCGCTCATGTAAATTAAAGGCTAATTTATAAAATATAGCCAGTATCTTGCACGCGGTAGCAATAATAGCCACTATCTTTACGAATTGGCAATATTAGCCAACAACTTTCAAAATTTCGAGATTATTACCCAAATTCAACCAAATTCGACAGATAAATTGCAAAATATAGTTAGTATTTATTTACGCAGTGGCAACATTAGCCACCGAATTTGGTCGGACATGGGTAATAACTCCCAAATTTTGAAAGTTGCTGGCTAATATTGCCAATTCGTAAAGATGATGGCTAATATTGCTACCTCGTACAAGATACTGGCTATATTTTATCATTAAACCTAAATTAAAATATAATTAGACTTACGAATTAATTTCTCTGCTAAAATTTATTGAACTTGGACTAAGTAAATTATTCGATCGAATATTACTAGAATAAATTGACTGCGGGCTCGATTTTAAAATAGACTGAAATAAAATCGAACATGGCTCGATTTAATTGAAATGGCCGAAATAAAATCGAACATAGGTTCGATTACTTAATGGGCCGACTAAAATAATTGGACTCGCTTGAAAAATGATTAGGCTCGAATAAATGAATAATTCAGCTTCGGTCCTCCTTAATAAAATTTTGATAATTCCAAGGCTCGATTTTTAAGAATAGAACCGATACTTGGGCTAAATAAATCCGACTTTAATATTTAAAATCTAATAAATTCTCCATGGCTTAGACTTTAATACTAAATATTTATTTAATGAAATTAATAATAATAAATGCATCAAATTAGGAAACTTAATATTTATGGAAATATAATCGAGCTCCATAAATAGTAAATAAAATTCTGCGCGTTACAATCTATCCTCCTTAAAATATTTTCGTCCTCGAAAATGGTAAACTAAAATACAAGTCAAAACACAAAATTAAAATTCTTAGCTTTAAATTGGGCCTTCCTCCTATAATGATCTTGGCAATGCCACGGCAATTCCAGTTTCAAGCCACCAGGAAAATTCAAACTAGTGACTCTTATTTTAAGCCTCCATAATTTACCCAACGTTATTCCAGGACTAGTTCGCCATGGCGTTCGCCAAAATTCACTATGTGCATCTGGAAAGTCCTAGAGGCAGAACATTAGAACTTCGGAGGAAGCCTATCTTTCTGTCTTAGCAGCATCGCCCTGGCTATGGCGACGCTTTTAGTCTTAGGGAGAACTAAGCTATAATTCTTTACTATGACGGTCTACCTTCTCAGGCTGATCGAGTTTCACCCGATTAGACAAGATTTACCGTACTCTTTGTCAGGCTGATCGTGTAACACCCCGCTATGTCATAAATATAAGAGTTAAATTTTCGCAAAACCTTTTAATAAAAATTATTGATTAGTTTGAGAAATCATGTTTCGGAGTGCTACCATAACTGTTACTTTACCTGGAAAAACCGTCCTTTTATTTTTCATGAAAAACGGTTTATCATAATATAAACAATCCGACTGGTAATAGGATCAAAGGCTAGGTTTGACAAACATGAAACGTCAGCGGAAAAAGTAGTGTGGCAAACATTTAAACTCCACTACGGGAGATAGTAACTGCACTGCTATGCCAAATTCGAACATGTAAACAAAATCTCGAACCGCACGTCAGCTCACTCCTCCGCTCCGACTCTGTGACCTGAAGAACATAGATAAAATGGGGCGTGAGCACTTAAGTCCACTATGCTCCGTAGGAACCCACGCTAAAGTAAACAGTGAAAATAATTGCAATATCATGATCCTGGCATATACATAACCTGAACATGAAACCAGTACCTCGTAATCATAACTTGATAATCATCACATGACCGTTACCTAATCTGCCGGCATAAAAATGTCGGACACCATGTGCACACTCTAGTGGGAACACTAGGGCCACTGAAACCCAGAATGGACCGACGACCATTCCAAGCGGATACATGACATGATAATACATACCTCAAACATGGTAGAGTAATTATAATCAATGTAATACCAGTCTGAGTCCCCACCTGATCCGTCGATATGAAAGGGTAGTGCTGATAATAATAGCCTGGTCAAACTGAAACATAATATAAACAATTACTAAATACTATGCTCAGACTGATAAAAATAGTTGTTTAATATGTTAAGATGCTCAACTGGGACCTAACATGATATTTGGACTTAACCGGTATAATTGGAATCGGTTTAACATGGAATTGAATGGACATGAATTTACTGAACTGGACTGGACCCGGAATTTAACTGAAAATGGGACCTAAACATGAACCGGGACTTAAAACATTAAAAAATAAGCTGAACCTGTCTGAATTGGTCGATTTTCCGGTCTGGCTGAACTGCCGGCCTGCTGTGGCCGGGCAGTCAGCTGCTGGCTCGGCCAACG
>CACSLK010024474.1:2490160-2500995 GCA_902706635.1 Striga hermonthica
GGCGACCATTCCAAGCGGATACATGACATGATAATACATACCTCAAACATGGTAGAGTAATTATAATCAATGTAATACCCAGTCTGAGTCCCCACCTGATCCGTCGATATAAAAGGGTAGTGCTGATAGTAATAGCCTAATCAAAGTGAAACATAATATAAACAATTACTAAATACTATGCTCAGACTGATAAAAATAACTGTTTAATATGTTAAGATGCTCAACTGGGACCTAACATGATATTTGGACTTAACCGGTATAACTGAAACCGGTTTAACATGGAACTGAACGGACATGAATTTACTGGACTGGACTAGACCCGGAATTTAACTGAAAATGGGACCTAAACATGAATCGGGACTTAAAACATTAAAAGATAAGCTGAACCTGTCTGAACCGGTCGGTTTTCCGGTTTGGCCGAACCGCCGGCCTACTGTGGCCAGGCGGGTGGCCGCTGGCTCGGCCAATGGGCCTGCTGAGGCCGCAGGCGCGGGCGCTGGCATGGGCTATGCGCGGCATAGACTGTGCACTGGCATGGACTGGCGTGGCCTGGGCGCGGCATGAAGCTTCCGGCCATGCTGGGCGTGGCCTGGTACACGGGCATGATCACTCGCGTGCGCTGGCATGGACTGGGCATGGCTGGCGTGCCACTGGACATGCGCTACGGCCTTGCGCTACTGGCGCTGGTGGGTGCTACCGCACCGCAGCAGGCAACTGGCATATCGCAGAGTACGTGGCTGGCATGACTAGTGCCCATCGGGCGCTACCGTGCGACCCTGACGCACTGGCGCTCAGGCGTGCTGTCGGGCACAGCCCAAGGCCGACTGGCTTGTGGTGTGCGCACTGGTGTGCGCAGGGACGCGCTAGCGTGCGCTAGGCGCTGGCCAGCTATCGGACTGCTGCGAGCAGGGCTATGCGCGACGCCTGAATGGGGTGCACGCACGCTGTCTGCCCGCCATGCGACTGGCTACCGGCACGCTGCTGCCACTGTGTGGGGGCAGCGCGACCACGACCGGCCCTTGCCAGCCGTCCAACGATTTCCTCCGAGCATTTCAACATGAACTAGCATGACCTAACCTAATATGATCCAATATGCATAAATTTCATGAGAATGTTGAACCTGACCCGATGAGGCTTGAACGGCCCGTGGTGTGCGCACCGTGCGCAATCCGTGACCTTAAGCATACCCTTCCACCATTTTAATATGAATTAACATAACTTAACATATACTAAATAAATACACATAATCCAGCCAGAAACTTATGGACTTAGTTTAGAATGATCAACTAAACGTATGATAAACGAGACGTGCATGGCTCATGGCGTTGGCCAATACCTCGACAAATCGACAACTTCCTTCGACCGATGCTACATGACTGATCATTATATATTAAAGAAGGACTATTAACACATGAATCGGTTGGGAGTTGCCGAATAAAAAGAGACATGGCTCAACATGGCATAATTCGTACGTCCGAGAACGATTATGCACAATTCATGGACTTAGGCATAAGATTTGGATTCAGCATGATTATATTATCAGTAAAATAGTGTCAAGGTGAGATTACCCTCTTAATCGCTCGGTCACTTGAGCAAAATCTTCAAGATTGTTCGGTCTAACTCCTCCTTGTGTGCGTGTGCGTAGAACTTTGCCTAATTTTGGCTTAACTCCTGTAACTTTTGCTTAGTAAATAGCTTAAGAACCAGGTGAATTTTCCCAACTCTTAGTGTATATATAATGGCTGAAGGAAAGGTAAAGTTGGGTGAAAATTTTGAATTATTAACCTTAGCCAATAGGTTTGCGCCATTTGCCAAGCATTGAGGGCCTTAGGTGTACTCATGCCTTGCTTAGTCATTACAGAAAAAGCTAATAAGAGGCCACATGTACTAGTAGTATGATGATACTTTACATGAAGGTTTTCCCCCAATTCCTTACGATAATGAACTAAATGTGCATCAAAATTGCTTAATTAAGCATGATCATACCGCCGCTTTAAGAGTGTGCATGTAATGGAGCGTGAATCATAGGTAATGTGTACTTAGGTCTACCAAAAGTACACTTAACATGACTACACGGTGATTAGCGCACGATTAACATGATTAGGCCCGATATTATATATGATTAAGCATGGATTAACTTAGAACATAGGAGATGCATTACTTAAAATTTATTCCGAGCATAAACATGACTTCGAAAATTAATTCGATTATATTTTTTTACTTGGACGATTAATCCGAATATTAATATTTCAAATAATTCGTCAACTTAACTTATTAATTCTGAACTTCATAACGTCCATTTATAAATATAAATGGACTGAGATTAATTATTATCTTTGACTTGGTTAATAAAATTAATCGAATATACTTCTGAATTAATGTCGAACTTGGAATTTACCTTAGTTGAATAACTTAATCGTGAATATTGACATGATTATTTATTAAATAAGGCTAGCTTATATTTCAAAGCTAGTATTTTCCTTATTAATAAATTTTGGGGCGTTACAGATAGGGTGTTGCCCGATTAGACGAAGGTGTTAACCGTATCAAGCTGATCGGGCTTTCCCGATTAGATAGGGTCTGTTATATGCTTCGTCGGAATGATCGGGCTTGCCCGATTAGACGAGCACATCTACCTTGTCAGGCTGATTGGGGTGGCCCGATTAGACAAGGTCTGCTGCACTCACGCCAGGCTGACCAGTGTAGGTTGGTTAGGCGGAGATCTCTACCAGGTGATATGTAACTGGTAGGACCTACTTGCAGGTCAGTGCTCACTCCCTGACACTTGGTCGGGTATCGTGTGCACATTCAGATGGAATTTGTTGGGATTTCATTGCTCACTCCCGAACACTTGGTCGGGTTTCATGTGCACATTCAGATGGAATTCGCTGGGATTTCATTGCTCACTTCCGAACACTTGGTCGGGTATCGTGTTCACATTCAGATGGAAGTCACTGGGATTCCATTGCTCACTCCCGAACACTTGGCCGGGTATGCACATTCGGATGGAATTCACTGGGACTCCATCAGAATATGAGATTTATAGACACTTGGCTAATAAATCAGGTGTATACTCGGATTGAATATGCTGGGACTCCATCAGAACCAGGGGGTATAAGGGCACGTGGCCTCTACTCAGTTCAATATCGTACCTTTCGGCACATGACTACGCGATTCTTTGCACGCGACACGTCGCAATGCGGCACACCAACAACCCGGGCCCTCGGGCGTGGCATACTAGCACGCAGTACCTGCGTGCGGTGTACACGCAATTGGGAGCCAGTTTCTTCCGGCGATCATAAATCATACCGTATGGAGAACTATGTTTGTCCCGGTCCAGTTTCAAGCCTCCATGGTATACCCGACTTAGTGGCTCTTATTTCAAGCCGCCATGGTCAGCCGGAATAATGATTATTATACACTGAAAAAACGATACTACTTAAACTCAACTGAAATTAGTTCGACACTGCATCTACAGTCTTATCTCGGAACTTAAGTTCAATCCTAGGCTAGAATACTCGGGTCTCTTCCCGATTGTCTTTCGGTCCACTCTTGACCGCGAAACCTTCTCTCTTAAATACTATCTCGGTACGTTGGCGAATTTTACTTGTGTTCGTACAAGATTGTATGGTGTCTAAGCCAAAAGTCATTTGTTAACTATCTCGATAACGAATCGTTTTTCAGAATGCAATCTTCATCCAAAACACAGGCTCTCAGGTGTTATGCTAATTTACAACTCTCGTACGCTCGAGGGTTGGTTCTTCTTCTGCTTCTGACTCTTCTCGGACCTTCTGGCAACTGCTACGGTCTATCCTTGGGGTATTCCTGTACTATTGTATCGCCTGGGTGGTGACGTTCGCATGTGGCGCAAGCTGGTGGAACCGGCTGTAGTTGCTGGGGTATTTGTGATTGGGTCTCTCTCCTCCGTCTATCTTTTCTATGTACGAATCCCACCAGAGATCGGTATATGCACAAATAATTTGGCTAACTCTGGGAATATCGATAATCCAGTACTCGTGTGCACCTTTTGGGGGTCCCCTCCCACAGAAATCCAGGCTGGGCATCGCCCACTCATCCAAGTCATAACTGACATCTGACATTCTCGCAATCCAGGCTGGGCATCACCCACAAATTTGGACGTTAGACCTAGGTTGGGCATCGCCCACTCATCCAAGTCATAACTGACATCTGACATTCTCGCAATCCAGGTTGGGCATCGCCAACTCATCTGGACGCTAGAATTAGGCTGGGCATCGCCCACTCATCCAAGTCATAATTGACATCTGACATTCTCGCAATCCAGGCTGGGCATCGCCCACTCATCTGGATGCTAGACTTAGGCTGGGCCACGCCCACTCATCCAAGTCATAACTAACATACTGAAATATTGACCAAGACTGGATTACTCATCCGTGTCGATCCTTCAATCTACTTACACAAATACCTCAACAATATAAGCAATTAAAAGTGATAAGATACACAATAACTAACTCTGCTAAAATTCTGACTTTAACAGTGTAGCCGATTAATAAATAGCTACACTATACTTTAACAATTTATCATCGAATTCCGAAAACACCTAGCTTGGCTAGAGTTCCGGTTACACTAAAATCTTCTAACTTCTGGCTAGAGTTCTGACTAGAATTCTCAAATCTTAAATCAAAGGATAGGTCATACGCCCCTAACATAATATGACTATAATTAAATATGCATTCGCAAATAATAAATGTTGTTTAGGTGACGTACCTCGGAGTTGGCGCTGCGAGAACGTGGTGTGGTCATATCTCTACTAATATTGCAGTATACAGAACCACTAAGTGGCTCTGATACCAACTGTAACACCCCGCCTAAACTTACTAAAATAAGAGTAAATTTTTTTCGCTATAAAAGAAAATCTCTGATTTAATTTTTGAAAAAATAATAAATTTTCGAAATCATATTAATTTTTCGAAAATAATTTAACTTTTAAATCTTTAATCTTTAATATCTTTAAACAAACTAGGCATGCAACCGAGTATAATTCATTACTCTAAACATCTCAGGATTTAAGCATGCATAGACTGAAATTCAAGATACTGAAATACTGTAATACTGAAATACTAAGTGCGGAAGCAAATGCAAGCATACATGAACAAAACATAGTAACTCCAACATTTTCTAATATACATGACATGTTTACTGAAAATATCCTTGCTATGACCACCATCACATCATCGGCTCATGCTCCACGCTCGACACCATCACCTAAAAAATAGTTAGTGGGGGACGTGAGCATAAATAATCCACGTGCTCCGCCGGAACTAGCACTGAAATATACAACTAATATAATAATATATCATGACATTGGTATATAAGCAAGTACTTACTGGATAAGCAGAAACTATATGATGATGTTCATTTTACTAAGGATTAAAACTTCATCCCATAAACACTTAAATCGACAAACTATCTATAATTGCTACATAACTGACTGCCTATAACTGTCGTTTAGCTGACTGTCTATACTTTCTGCTCAGCTGGATAACTATAACTGATGCTCAACTGACTACTATGATGGTTGCTTGACTGGCTGACTATAATTGTTGCTCAAATGACTAACTATAATGATTGCCCGACTGACTGGCTATACTTGTTGCTCAACTGACTAACTACAAATGGTCGCTCAACTGACTAACTATAAATTGTTGCTCGACAGACTGACTATTAGTGCAACATTGCGAACTAAACATACCGCTGGTATATTAAGCACATCACAAACCTAATTACACATATAATATGATAAAACACATCACAACCTAAGAATACATCAAACACGATAAAATATATCACAAAGGTGTATAAATAAGTATACCGTCTATAACGGCTGCTCAACATGCTATCTGTAATTTTCCGCTCAACTGACTGCTTAACTGGCGAAGAGGACAATTGGTCTTCACACTCGTGATAAGCAATTGTATGACCTAATTTGTAGGTTATTGCCTATACTAGGGCAAAACTAGCTCTTATGCACTTTTAAGGTTGGAGCTTAACTCACAACAGCACTAGAGTCCTTGATACTAACTGGGGATTCGAAACACTTGGTTATGACGAAACCTATCTCAAAATCAAATGTCCCTTAGACAAGAATTATTTTAAGGTCATCTGAAATTAAACATAACTCAAAGCTGCTCTGGGGTTCTGAATTCACTTAACTCAAAGTTGCACTAGAATTCGTATCTGATTTTAACTAGAGTTCGATTCACCTAGCTAGAAGGGATCTACTTGGTAGGTAATTGCCCCTATTCGGGTGGAATCTCATATACATACCTCAACCATGGTATTGCATTTATAAAAGATGCAATAACCAGTACAGGGTCCCCACCTGATATGCTGAAGTGCAAGTGCTGAATGGTTTGCAACTGTTGGAGGCTCGACTCTCCACAAGCTAAAAAATATATAAGCACAAAATATATTCTAAGTACTTAGCTCAAACTGAAAAACTCAAATCTTATTATCTGATCTGACTAGGTTCACTCACTGGGGTTTAAAATTATTTTAGGAATTTAAGAGTTGATTGTTTGAAAATTTATTGTCTTTGAGGCTTATTAGAGTTCTCCGAAATATTTCTAAGTCTGACACTGATGGGTCTCCACTCAGATCTAGAGTGAACCGATGAAATCAAGCTCAGATCTGAAATGAACCGATGGGAATGAGCTCAGATCTGCCTTGTGTTAGAGGTATGCTGTAAAAGCGATGTTTTGCAATTTCTATCAATTCCATTTTGATCTGGCAATCATGTTTCGGTCAAAGTACATATGTTTGCAGTTTATTTATTTATGCAATACATACTCCATGTCTTATATTGAGATAGTGTGGTTTGAAGAGTTTCGAACAGAAAGATCGGTTCCTTATAAGACTAAACTATTCGTTCACAGTCTAGACTGGCAGTGAGACCCTACTTGGAAAAAGACTGTAGTGTATTCCCGATTCAGTTGGTCTTTGACTAAAGGATTACACTAGCACTTATGTTAAGTGTTGAACAGGACCACGGAAGGATAAGGATATGAGACTCACTGACCGTTGTCGTAACCTAGACCATCAGTGATTGAAGCGTTCTCTTAAGCTGTAAGATAATATAAAATAGGCATATATTTTTATTTCTTATTTATTTAATTTACCAAGTGATTCCTATTTTAATAGGATGACATACGAGGTATTTTGGTAAGTAAGAATAATTATATGATGTGTTATTATAGATTATTTACAGTCACTATGTTCTAGTGCGCTGGATTGATGACGTCCCCGAAATGAGCTCAGAAAGGAACATTATGTTAAACCCTGCATGTAGACGATTGTCTGACATAATAGTTAAAGGTTGAGGTGTACTAATTTCGGAAATGAATAAGAAGTTGATTAATTATTTTGTCAATAATTTAATTAATCAACGGACGTTATATCTTAAACATAGGAAGGTAAATCGATCAATCAGATTAATATTATTTAATCATGCAGGCTCGATTTTATTCGTAAAATAGTGGCTAAATGGGGAGAGCAATAATATTACTCTAGTTGGATGTTTTATTATTTAATTCCATTAAATAGGAATTAATTTTATTCCATATTAATTAATTAATTAGGAGAGTAAAATTCCTACAAGAATCTTCTCTTGGGATTAAGAGACTTGGGAGTCTTCTAGAAGATGAAGATTAGTAGGAAATATATTTCCTACATTATATTATTAATTGGAGTAAAATTAGGCTTCCTAAATTAGGAATTAATTTTATTCCATAGTTATTAATTTAATTAGGAAAGATAATACTACAAGGATCTTCTCTATTGTTAGGAGACTTAGGAGTCTTCTAGAAGGAGAGGATTAGTAGGAGATTTCCTTCCTACATTAAATTAGTGTTGGAGTAGAATTAGGTTTCCTAGGCCTAATGGAATAAGCCCATATTTAGCACCTCCTTAAGGTCCCTAATGGAGCCTATAAATACACCATGTCCCAACCTTTCCGACAATGTAATGTTAGCCGATTTTCTCACCTACATACACGCGAGAAATATCATCGTTCCAGAGTTAGGGAGATTCGATTAATTGAGCTTTCTAATAATCATATTTTCCGGTCATCATCATCAAACCATCACCGCCGATCGCCGCCTATCGCCGCCGTGATCCGCCACCGGAAAATCGCATCGCCGCTGAAGGTCTGCCGTGCAATCCGTCGCACGTGATCCGCGTATCGCCCAGTGAAGCACCACGCCACCGCGAGTACCGAGCAGTGCCCAGCGACGGCCCTCGCGATTGTTCACAGCGGGCGACTGCAATGCGCACACCATCCCGCACACGTCCAGTGAAGTCCCCGCGCACGACCGCATGAACGCACACGCCCAGCACTACTCCGCGACCGCCTAGGAGTGCTGCCCTACACGCGCAAGCCATCCCAGCACCCGTCCGCGTTCCCAGCGTCCGTCTGCGCGTCAGCCCAGCGCCCGACATGCTCAACCGAGACGCTAGCTGTGCGCGCCCGACGCGCACGTCCGCTGCACCCGACGACCGAGACCCGCGCACCGTCCGTTCGTGATCCGTTTGACGTGTCGATTAGAATCGACTAAAGACCAAACCTATCCGCCCATTAGGTTGTGGTGTTCAGACGAACTTCATCAACGGTACTCTACATCGTCTCAGAGTCAGCAAAAATTTTAAAAGGTAAACGTCCATATCCTAACTATAGATTCCGCTGCGTTAGGATTTATTTTGATAAAGTTCAATACTGTGCATGTTGTTTGACGTTCCTAACAGAACCCAACAACTGGTATCAGAGCCCAGGCTTAATACAAACTCGTGCACAGTTTGAATTTTGGACTTTGCTTGTCTACATGAATTATGTGAATACGGACGCAGCGACATAGTAGATTAGAAATTGAATAAGTTTTGCAGGTGTTTCGAATCCGACTATTGTGGCCCGTATGTATGGATTTTAATTCATGTTGAATGTATGCTATTTTTAAAGCCTTGGGAAAGGAATTTTTGGGTTGGTGAATGCTTGTAATAAATTATTCGCGCGGTGGGACACCGCATAGTTTATTGCTTTCATAGAAACTCATGTACGGCTCCTGCGTGGGTCATAGGATGAATTATGTAATTGTTGTTTATATTATTCATTATCGGGCGTGGACCAACCTTGACGGGGCAAGGCATAAACATGTACACGGATGCCATGGTGATGATCCAATGGCGACTTTCCCGGAGACGACCAATTCAGTGGGAGTCACTGCGAAAGGGGAGTTGCAATACCTAAAACGGAGGACACACTCGACAAGGACAGGACTGTGTTTTCTCCGTAACATTGGACATTGATTAATGGCCATGATAGTTGGATTATAGTTCCTAGTTTATTATTTCTCATTAATCATGCATGTTTTACGTGATTACTTTTGTGCAAATACAAACATGTTAAGAAAATCCCATAAAATAAAAATTATATTAAGTGTGTAATGGGTTGAAATAAATTACATCCAAGGCCTCCATTATAGGTTTGTTAGTGAAGTTATTTAATTCGAGCCCAAAGGACGTTTTATTTCACAGTTCACAAGGACGAATCTCCTTCGAGATTGTTATAGTGAGCTATTTTAAAAGCGTACGGGTCACCCAAAGGTGGACATATAATTTTGGTAGTAAACTTAGTACCAATTAATGGGTTACGCTTAAAGTGCAAATAATTACGATTGTCCCAAAGGACAAGGTCGTTATTATTCTTTTATAAAGTTATTCTTTTAAAAAGTTAATTGCGCTGGCCAAAAGATGAAACCGACTATTAGTTAAGTACTGCTCGGCAGTATGTTAAGCTAGTGGGATTTATCCCTCCTCTTGCGAATGTTTGAACCGTAGACGTCCACACTCAGTGGCCTACGGGGATTCGGTGTTTTGAGATGTTGGTGAATTTATTCGAATGTTGTTTAATGGGATTAATATTTGGTGTATAAATTTAAAACTACTTGACTGAGTAAAGACTATGTTTGCATGATCCCAGGAATTCAAAATGTCTTTCAATCCGTTGTCCGTAATTCTCAAAGAAAACAAACTTGTTGGTCCCAATTATATTGACTGGAAAAGGAACTTGGATATAGTGTTAACTGCTGAAGGGTACAAATTGGCAACTATTGAGGCTTGTCCGGCTGTGCCTGCTGACAATGCACCAGACCAAGAGAAAGAGGAGTATGCTCGGTGGAAAAAGGCTGACGAGATGGTGAAGTGTTACATCTTGGCATCTTTGTCAAATGTACTTCAACATCAACATCAGTCTATGAACACTGCAGCGGATATGCTACTCAATTTGAAGGAGTTATTTGGTCATCAGTCGCGGGCTGCCCGACAAGAGGCCATGAGGGTTCTGATGAACATGACCATGCGCGAGGGCACTCCCGTAAGGGAACATGTTCTTGCTATGATGGCCCAGCTGAATGAGCTGAAGGTTCTTGCGGCTTTTATTGATGGGGAAACCCAAGTCGATATAGTGCTCCAGTCTTTGCCGAAGAGCTTCGAGCAATTTCGGTTGAATTACAACATGAATAAGATGTTGATGACTCTTCCGGAACTTGTTGGTGAAATTCAGTCGGCAGAGGGCCTGTTTCGTTAGAAGACCCAAGCTATGGTGGCCCAGCGGAGAGAAGCTTCCACTTCTAAGGCTCCTAAGGGCAAGAAGAGGAGGAAGTCCGCAGAAAAAGGGCAAGGCGGTCATAAGTGATGCGCAACCTCGACAAAAGGTAAAGAAGCCGAAAGGCAAGTGCTACAACTGTCAGCAAAAAGGACACTGGAAGGCAAACTGCCCTCTTCCCAAGAAACCAGAAAAAGGTACT
>CACSLK010024474.1:2604785-2618598 GCA_902706635.1 Striga hermonthica
GATTATTCAGTACCGGTTTCAGTTCAGTTCAGTTCAGTTATATATGCCAGGATCATGATATTGTAATTATTTTCACTGTTTACTTTAGTATGAGTTTCTGCGGAGCACAGTTGATTTAGTGCTCACGCCCCATATTTTTCATGTTTTTCAGTTAACAGAGTCGGAGCCGAGGAGTGAGCTGGCGGTCGGTTCAGGACTTTTAGTCATGTGTTTAAAAATATTTTGACGATGCTACGTTTTCCGCTGTTTATGACTATTTGACGAACTTAGCTTTTGCTTCGACTTTCAGTCGGTTAATATGTTATGTTAAACCGTTTGTTTTCTTTAAAACTAAAATAACGGTTCTTCATATTAAGTTATGTTTTATGGTAGCACTCAGAATCAGTATTTCGCAAGTTAAATGTTTTTATTTTGAAAAACTTTGCGAAAAATTCATTCTGATTTTCATGAAATAGCGGGGTGTTACATCCTTCATATATCTCCCGTAGCACATAGTCTTCTTGCTCTCTAGTGATGCACTTTAACTGTGTTCCTGCGTATGACCTCTTGTAAAGATTATCACCAGTGACAAAGAATCTGGATGCTCTCCTTAGTAGCTTTTCCGCGCTTACTTTGTCTTCTGGTTTCTCTCCCCCAACCAGCCAGTTCCTTATATCCATCCTCCAATCTATGGGTTCTTCTACAGCCATGACTTGCTCCAACCAGTTTTGGTCCATTTGTAGTAGCGTGATCGATCTGGAAGCACAGTCTACCAAAGAGTTGGTCGTTTTAGCTAGCATGACTGCTCGAGTATTCTTCTTCCGGGGCACTTGCGTGATATCCCAGCTGGTCAGCCCCTTTAGCAACTCGTGGATCCTCTGAACATATACCCTCATTCGGTCTTCCTTCAGCTCGAACTCACCTTTCACCTTTCCCACCACTAGTTGGGAGTCTGAGTACACATTTATGCTCTAAGCACCTGCAGCTACAGCTAATTGGATCCCCTCTATCATGGCCTCGTACTCAGCTTCATTGTTCGAGGCATGAAAGTTTAACTTTATGGCATACTCCAAGTGGTCTCCTTCATGTGTTACGATCGAGACTCTTACCCCTGTGCTCCCTAGGGTAGAGCTACCATTCACGTGGATCGACCACTGCCCCGGGTTTTCCTCGATCGTCAATTCTCGGATGAAGTCTGCTAGGGCTTGAGCCTTGATTTCTCTCCTTGGCTCGAACTTGACGTCGTATTCTCTGAGCTCGACTTCCCATTTGGTGAGTCGCCCCGAAGCTGTGGGTCGACCCAAGGTTTCTCCTAGCGATAAGCTAGTTCGAACTATCACCCGGTGTGCCAAAATGTATGGTCTGAGCTTGTGGACCGTAACCATCAGCGCCAAAGCCACCTTCTCGATCTTGGTATACCGGGACTCCGCTCCTTGCAACAACCTACTCGTGCAACAACCTACAGGGACCCATAGGGTGGTCGATCTGATGGATTCGAACTGCCTGGGACTGATTGACTGGTCGACTGTTTGACTAGTCGACTGATTGATTGGTCGAATGCTTGATTAGTCGATCTTCCCGTCACTTGGTTCGGCTCCTTCACGGCACAACCTTTTCGACCGGTTCGGCAGACCGGTTTAGCTTTGTGGGTATAATATCCTATATCATCTAGTCCCCCCACTCTGGTCGAGTCTTAATGACTCGATCTCAGAGTGAGTTTGTGTTCACCTTCCTCCTGGGTGGTATTATGTCAGATATCGACCATCTGATGAGTTTCCCGGTTATTTTTCAAATTAATTTCTCTTTAATCGCCAGAAATGAAGTTGCTTGTCACGCGTCCTTTCTGCCGCGCCTGCCCACCTGCCACTTGTCGTACCTGTCGCGTCTGACAGACGCTTTAATCATTGCACCTCCTCGTGTCTCGCACTCTCTTGAATCCCGCATCCATTAATTATTCAACCATTCGATTTCGTCTTCCATCTAATGGCCCCCCTTCTTCCACGTCTCATTTAGCCTCCATATAAAATCAACACTTAGCAAATTTTCAGACTTTTTTCCACCTTTGCACTCTCAAACTCTCTTGTGCTCTGAAATTTCTCTGCAAAATCCTAGTTTTTCCTCTCGGCGATTCCACTTGCACTCTTCCAGCTTTCTCGATTCCTTCATCTGCGACTATGAGTAAGTTGTTCCTCGCTTGAATTTACGTTTCTTGTGTCCTAGATTTTGCGTTTTTGAATTTTTTGAATTGGGTATTTCGAACTTGCTGATTGAGTGTTCTGGATTTGTGTGTTGGGTACCTGTATTTGCTTGTTAATCGTTGTGAATTTTGTTCTTCTCTTAAAAAATCTTCCGAAATTCCTGTTTTTCTTCTCTTTAATTTCTTCAAAATCGCCTCCTCGTAGAACCCTAGTTTTTTAAAGTCTCCTCTTTTCGTAAAAGCACCCCCTTTTTCGATTTCGCTTTTGTCTTGTTTTTCAGATTCTGCAACTTCTAGTGAAAATGACCGCCCTTCTGGTGTTGATTTGAGCCATCCATCTTCTTCTTCGACCACCTCCTCTGACACAGTTCAAGAACTGCCTTTTGCACCTGATGCTATCCCCCTTTCCATTCTTCGCCCTGGTGACACCGAGCCTACCCTTGTCTTTACCGCTTCTTTTACTCTTGCCCCTGCTTCTGCTTCTAACTCTGGGGACACCATGGATAACATTCCCTTCAACTGTCGTCGACCTGCCTTTGGCTAGCTAGATGAGCCAGAGGAGGACGAGGTCAATCTCGACACTTTCTCACAACCTACTTTTCCCACCTCTTCGACCATTCCTCCTTCTGCTGCGCAACCTGGTGCATCTGACTCTCCATCTAAAAAATCTTCGACCAAAGCCTCCAAATCTGCCTCTCATTCGATCAAATGGCTAAAGAGTGACAAAGTTGGTCATCCTTCTAGTTGGGCCTTCTATTGCCCCTCTTCCTCCGATACTTATGATTACCCTCCTTCCAACTACTACACCTTCTTCAAAATCCAGTTCAACCTTGGCATCCGTTTTCCTCTCAGCCGTGATCTGCTCCACATCTGCAAGTGGTTCGGGTTTCCTTTAAACCAGCTTCCTCGAAACTCTATTCGCTTCATGACCACCTTCATTATCTTATCTCATGTTAGGTTAGGTCGATTCGACCTAGCCTTCTTCCATTACTGCTACGCCCCTTCCAAACAAGCCCATGGCCTTTAACTGAAAAGTCGCAATAACGCCCACTTCATTTCTGACATCCCCTCCAACATCCCTAAATGGGTCGATACTTTTGCCTATATCGAGCCTGATATTCCTTTTCCTTGGTCCCCTTCTCTTTGGCTCAAGGAACTTCACCAAGAGAGCTCGGAAATGTCAAACCCTTCACCTAACCCTCTTTTCGACCAACGGATTCATGTTTGGAATTCCAAACCTGTTGCGTCAATCCCTCTCCTCAAAAATGACAACCTTCTCCACTATTGTGGCTTACTCACCCATAATGCCTTCTCTACTCCCACCGACGAAGTTCTTAATCTGATTAGGATTGAGAATGATCTAGGTAATTTTCGACCAGTTTGCTCGAGAACTCACATACTTTGTTGTTTCTCGCATGAGTGTGCCTTGTCTATGTTGGTTTTTATTTTTCTATTGTCTCCTTGCAGAGGTGCCAAGCTTTAATATTCCTCTGAGGAAGACTCTCCTCAAGAAAAAATCCAGACCCGGTAATACCTCTGGATCGACTGGAAGTCAGGCCGACCAGGTCAATAGGGTCGAGGAATCGACCACTTCCTCTCAGCCTCAACCCCAGCAGCAACACCAGCAACAGCCGCAACCACAGCCACCACCACAAGAACACCAAAAACAAAAACAAAAACAACAACAACAACAACAACAACAACACCACCAAAAACGCCAACAAGATCGACAAACTCCATCTCTCCTCCTAACACCACTGCTCGACCACCTCGCGAAAAGGCCGGGACTAAAACCTCCTCCGCCATTGAGTCTACGAGCTAATCAGTTCTAGGTAGCGGGTAGTGATCCTTTGGGAAAGCTTTGTTTAGATACCAAAAATCTATGCACATCCTCCAGTTGTCCATCTCTTTTTTCACCATTACTGCAGTCGACAACCACTGCGGGAGTTGGATTGGTATGACATGTTCCACTTGTAGCAACTTGTTTACCTCTTGCTCGATAATGAGGTCGAGATCATGGCCAAAATACCAACGTTTATGCTTCACAGATCTCACTCTCTTGTCGATGTTTAGATGATGGACCGCTAGGCTTTGGCTAATGCCAGTGATTTCCACTGGGGTGAAGGAGAAGATGTCCACAAAGTCTTTCAACACCTGCACCATCTTCTCCCGTATGTCTTGTGACAGGTCCTTCCTAATACGAGTGGTTGTACCCTCTACCCTTTCTATTAGCTCGATTTTTATCAACTCGTCTTGTGTGGTGACCTCCACCCTAGGTCGCTTCTCAGGTCGAGACTCTCCCCTTTCAGCGGGTCAATACTCGTCCTCATCCTTCTTTCCATTAGACCGTTTGTCCTTGATGGTGACCTAATAGCATTTTCTTGCAGTTTTTTTGTTACCCGTGATCTCTCCTACTTTGTCACTGTCCTGAAATTTCATCTTCATGCAACATGTCGAAATAACAGCCAGGAAAGAGTTGAGGCTCGGTTGCCCTAGTATCGCGTTATATGTTGATCCTGTCTCCACCATTAGGAATCAGATCAATTTCACTTGTGTCAGATGTGGTTTTCTCATTGCCACAAGTAACGTCACTTCTCCTTGTGGTACGACCTCCGTCCCACTAAATCCATGCAAAGCCATGCGTACTGGCTACAATGTCAACTCCAATTTCATCTTATCTAGGCAATGCGTGAAAATAATATCCACTGAGCTTCCAGTGTCCACGAAGACCCTCTCCACATCATAGTTTGCTATCTCCGCAGTGATCATCAATGCATCGTTGTGTGGTCTGGCAACATCTCTCAGGTCTGAAGGCCCGAAGTGGATGACTGGTACCTCCTCTGTTATTTGCACTTCTTCACCTTGTCTGTCTCCGTCGAGGGATCTCGCATGTCGCTTCCTTGCTTGGTTTGAATCCCCATCCGTAGGAACACCTGATATCATGTGAATCACCCCTTTTTTCTTTTGATTTATTTCGTTACCATCGTCCCGTCCCATCTTCTCAGCCTCTTTTTTTGTCTTTCCCTTGATCTCTATCCTTCAAGACAAACTCCTTTAAGTGGACTGCACGTATCAACCTTTCTATCTCATCTCTGAACTCCTTGCACATGTTCGAGCTATGCCCATGATCTATATGGTATCAACAATAAGCATTGGGTCTACCTATCTGTTTTCCATTTCTCTTTGGGAGGGGTCGAGGTCGATCCAACCACGAGAGGTTGCCTTTTCTCTCCAATATCTCGCAGACATGCTCCCTCATGCAGCCAGCTCTCTATACCTATCAAACTTCTATCCTGGCTTCCAGCTCCTTTCTTCAATTTGCGTGCCGTCACGTCCCATTCGACGCTCATCACCTCGCGAGGTTTGCGCTCTTTTTTTCTTTTTTTTCTCCTTTCTATGGTCGAGTTGTATGTAGTTTGCTTGTAATCATCCATATTTATGTACTTGTTGCATTGCTCCAACAACTCATCATAAGACAGGGTCGGTCGCTTGGACAACAAATCTCGAAATGGGCCAGGTCCTGGGCCGGTCCTTTCAGCGTGGTTAGTAGAGCTCGACAACATACTAGATCGCTGTACTTATGCAACACTGCCATGCTTATAAAGCTTCTGAGGTGCCTCGTGGGGTCAGTTGAGCCATCATAGGTTATCGTAAGTTCCCAAAATCTTGGATAAAGGTCGACGTCCATTATGTCGTTTGTGAAAGGATGCCCGTGGATCCGCGACCCCAATCTTCTGCCTTCGAATCTTTCTTGCAGCTCAAGCAAATGTGCTGCCATCTGCTCTATTATTGGATCTCGTCCAACTGGGGAGATGGGTTCTCGCCTGATTTGCGACACGACACATGTGAGTGAAAAGATCACTCTGGTTCCATCTCTTCTCGCCTCGATCCCTTGTGTTGCTCCATAGGTCGAACTAGTTCCACAGGTCAAGCTTGTTTTTCCAGAGGTCGAGCTTGTTGTTCCAAAGGTCGAGCTACCACTCCCATATGTGGGAGAGTGCGTGCTGCTACAGCCTTTGCTATCATCCTCTCTAACTCTGACCTGGTAATACGCAACGTGGGCTCGGGTGTGCCAGGTTGATTCTGAGGGTTCGTCGGCCCCCTCTATTGTGTCCTCATAAGGCCTTGTCTCCTCTTGACGTGCCCCCAACATCGTTCTTGGTGCACTCTCTCGTCTGTCTATCACCGGCAGGATACTGGGTGTTTCCATTTCCATTATTGCTTCGCGCCTAACTTCTAGAACTGGTGTTCTAGGCAGTTCCTTGCTGAAAATCCATTCTCGCGGTGTCCCGGCTCCATGGGCTGGGTATGCAGCCACCAACTATCCTCCCATTCCGCTCCCTAAGGTTTGTCTTTGTCTCCCATTTTCACTTACCAAATGAATTTCTTTGTTGTGAGGATACCGCCAAGTCGCCGGTTGAGCTGGGGATCCCACAGACGGTGCCAATTTGATAAGGTCTCGTGTGGATGGCTCCCGTCCAAAACGGTCCTCGGCTCAAGGATGTAGGCTCCTCGTCCGGTTTTTTGTTAGAGTTGGAGCTTGTAGATACCTGCAAAAGGGACACCGGAGGTTTTCCGGTATCAAACCCTCTGAAGCTTAAGCTAGTGTTGGGAGATTGGAGGAGAAGATGAACAGTAGGGGTATTAGGGTTGTTGAATAATAAATTATCCAAATTAAAAACTCCAATGTTCCGACCAAGTGCCTCTTAACAAGTCGAAACCGATCGGAAATGGTTTTACGCGATCGAACTGAAAATTACCGAATGACTAAACTAATAAAAGAATCTAATCTAAACCATGCCATACTTATAAATAAAAATAAAATCAATCACATAATAATACAAGAGCAATGGGATTAAATTAAACAAGGGCAATCACATAAAAAACGAGCAATTAATAAAATTAAATGCAAGTAATAATAAATGATTCAACAATTTGTACATCAAGTCACGCCACTACAAGAAATGTCAATTTTAACTAGACATTTACCTAGATCTTTGTAGGTAAAGTGCTTGCTGGTAAAATTTTGTCTAGCTATTTTATAGGTAAACGGATTTAGCTAGAAATTTTTGGATTTAGCTAGAAATTTTTGTCTAGTTAAAATTGACATTTCTTGTAGTGCGCATTCAAAAATGGCACATAAAATAAAATAAAAGAAGCACATAAGTAAAATAAAATGCAAGCAAATAAATAAAAATAAGGCATAAAAATTACTAAAAATAAGGCATAACCATTAACATATTGCAACAAAAAAAAAAAAAAAAAAAAATTTTGTTGGCATGACTGATTTCTTGGGACATTGAATGATTTTTGGACCAAAAATCGATTTATGCGATTTTTTGGGCCAGAAACTAAAAGATCAAGAAATCAATTTCTGGACCCGGAAATCGATTTCTGGTAGCATTGAATGACTTCTGGACCAAAAATTGATTTCTAATCCCATAAATTAATTTCATAGAGTAGATACGAGAAGACCCAAAAATCGATTTCTGGGTATTTCTGGACCTAGAAATCAATTTCTCGATTTCTGGTCCCAGAAATCTGTTTTGAATCCCCAACATGATTTACGGGATCCCAGATGAAATTTGATACGTGAACACCAAGTATCCAGCGTTACACGTAAATGGAACAAACAGACAGTAACGAAGATTCAAACAATTGCAGAAGCAGTTTTCACTAAGAATTGAACCTTCAAGAGAGCGTCCCACTCTCCCTTCAGATCTCTTTCATTAATGTGAACAACTCATACACCATTCAAGAATTTACAGTATAGACTCGCTCTACACTCTACTAGAATAATGATCCACACAACTACTTACTGACCACAACTCACTTGTGGATTTTCTAGTTCGAATCCCTCAAACTAAATCAGAATGAACCTCCGGACATTCTGTTACAAAAAAATGTGTTCTGAATATCTATCTTTTCACTCAAGGAAAGAAAACATAAAACAGCCTTACCGGAAAGGAATCAACCCCCTCTGTGTTGTTCGACTTACTAATAAATTCTCCACCCGGGACTAGACTAAAAGCCTAGCGACTCAATAGTTCTTTCTTAACTTAGGGAGCTCCCGCTTTACGTTAGGACCAGAGACTGCTACGAGCCAACCCCTCTCCTTGACGTCGAGCAAAGGACTTTCTCCATTCATCGAAAATAGATACTTTGGATGAACTTGGTTTAACGTGAGTCTATGCCTTTCTCCTTCTCCTAGAACTACACCTTCTAGAATAGAAAAGTAAGCTCCCCAATAGGTAAAGTCCAATGTTGTAAGAGGGGTATTGATGATCAAACACCCCTTTCTTCTGAGCGGCTTAACTATATTTGTTGAATCCCTTGTTAACATAAAACTCAAAAAATTCCAGATCAAAAGTCGTCCTCAACTCTGGTATCGTCCTGCTTTTATCTTCAACATTCTTTGGTAAATCTTTACGCCCAAGGCATATATGCATAAGGAAGGTGAATCTCGTGATCTTCTTCTTCTTAGATTATGGAAAGAGAATCTTGCCTTCAATCTTAACGACCTGCCAAGATGAGAATACAAATAATTAGTCAATTTGACTTATATGAAAATAGGTCATATTTATACCAAAAATAAACTTCCCTTAAATACTCCAGCATATTTTTGAACTCTGTGATCATCAGAAGGTTCATCGATTTACTACCAATAACCAGAACTTAAAATCTCCCCCTTTGGCAGATAAATCGAAAACCATTTCCTTGAACCTGCATGATTAATTACATATCCTATACTAGATTTATCAACCACACAAATGCTTATCACATCACATAGGTGTTGTTCATAAGAACAACTCGAATACCTGAATAGAAAAAAAAAAAACAAGTCACAGAGTACTAATAACCCAAGTAGTTCATCACATGCGTGAAGAAGAAAAGACAGAAAGAAAAGAGTTCAGCAAACATAATAAAAGGTTTTTAACACAAAAGAATATCCAGCTGAGAGATGGCTATGCAGATTCTTCCTCGTCAGATTCTTCCACTGAACCTTCTTCAGTACCATCCTAAGTCTCTTCCCCTGAGCCTGCTTCCTCTTCCTCATCCTTCGCATCAGACCCAACTTCTTCATCCTCTTCTCCATCAGAACCTTCATCTTCTTCCACAACCTTCTCCTTTCCCTTTTCCTTGGCAGCATTAACTTTTTCTTTCCTTTTTTGAGTAGCAGCAGCAACAACCACTTTTTTCTTCTTTCCTTCAGTAGCCAATGTTTTCTTCTCCCCCTTAGCAAGAGCTTTCTTCTTTACAACAACCACAACAGCATCTTGAGTTTGAAGACATGATTTAGGTTTTTTGGATCTCTGAATCCTTCAGGTTGCTTCACGTATTCCTCTTCGTGCAAGATTCCATTCAGAAAAGCTGACTTCACGTCCATCTGGTAAACAATGAACTTCATTAGGCAAGCAATAGACAAAACAAACGTATCGACTCAAGTCTAGCAATGGGGGTAATGGTTTCATCGAAATCAATCCCTTGAGTCTGAGTGTATCCTTGAGCAACTAGTCTCGCCTTGTTGTGTGTCACATTTCCAAACTCATCAGTTTTGTTTTTGAAGATCCACTTGGTTCCGATAACATTTCACGATGAAGGTTCAGGTACTAGCTCTCAGACATCGTTTCTAGTGAACTTCTCCAGTTCCTCTTGCATTGCTAAGATCCAACACTCATCTTTCAAGGCTTCTTTTGCATTCTTGGGCTCAATCAGAAAGGTGTAATAAGCGAATTGAGACACTCCCATAAGTTCTTTGTCTCAAGCCTTTGAGTTCCTGGTAACTCTCTTGTTGATGTCTGCAATGACCAGTTCTGATGGATGGTCTTTTTGAACCTTCAAGGGAGGATCACGCCTAAATTGAGCTAGACTTCTGGGTAAGACAGGAATGGAATATTCTGTCTGAGGTTCTTCTAACTCTTCAGATCCCTTTGTTCGTTCAAAAGTTCCACCATCTATAGGACGATCACCATCTTTGGTATCCTGCACATTCTCCACACTTTCACACAGATTAAGTGACACCGATGAACCAACATTGGGAATTTTTCTCATCAAAAATCTCATTTATGGATTCCATCACAGTGGAGGTATTTGTGTTGTAAACACAATACGCTCGACTATTGTTAGAGTATCCAAGAAAGAAGCCAATATCAGATTTTGCGTCAAATTTCCCAATTTGATCTCGATCTTTATATATATAACATTTACATCCAAAGACATGTAAGTGACTGAGATTCGGACTCTTACCTTTTCAGAGTTCATAAGACGTTAAACCAATACCTCGACGAAGGTACACTCAATTTATGAGGTAGCAAGCAGTATTGATTGCCTCAGCCCACCATCTAGAAGAAATCTTCTTAGATTTTAACATGACTCTGGCAATTTCTTGCAGGGTACAATTCTTTCTTTTCACAACTCCATTTTCCTGTGGAGTTTTAGGAGCTGAGAACTCGTGACAAATACCCAGATAATCACAAATATCAGCAAACTCAAAGTTTTCAAATTCTTTTCCATGGTCACTTCGGATATTTATTATGGGAAATCCTTTCTCTGTTTGAACCTTCAAACAAAGTGACTTAAAAGCAGAGAATGTGTCAAACATTTCACGCAAGAAATCTACCCACGTATATCGAGAAAAATCATCAACGCACACAAAAATATATTTTTTACCTTGATAGCTCTCTACCTGAATGGGACCTATAAGATCCATGTGAAGAAGTTCTAGGATCTGCTTAGAAGTAATGTGGTTTAGTGACTTTTGGGATGTCCGAGTTTGCTTACCTAGTTGACAAGGTTCGCAAATTGGCTGGTCCTTCATTGTAATCTTTGGAACGCCCCTGACTACACATGCATTGGTTAATTTGACAAGGTGAGAATATCCAATATGCCCCAAGCGTTGATGCCAGATCTCAGGTTCTCTCACATTTGAAAAAAGGCATTTTTTATTAATATCAACAAGATAAAAGTTATCAGTTGAATGAGAACCTGTAAGAACACAAGAACCTTCACTGTTTTTCACATAGCACTTATCACATGAGAAACTGACACTAAGGCCTTGGTCACAGAGTTGACTTACACTCAAGAGATTTGCCTTTACTTCATCAACAAGTTATACACCAGTTAATTTAGGTAACCTACCCAAATTTCAGTAACGTGTTCCAATGACCTTATTGCTCACACCGTCGCCAAACGTGACTTCCCCACTTGTACCTGACTAAATATTCATTAAGTAGGAAGATTCACCAGTCATGTGTCTAGAGCAACCTTTGTCCAGATACCATTTACCTTTCAAGGAAGTCCTGAGAGACAAAACAGAGGCACACTTGAAGGATTTCTTAGCAACCCATACTTGATGAGTTTTTGCACGGTTATTTGGGACGGTTCTGCCATGAACATTCACGGGAATGCCAGACTGATTCCAACTTCTAACATTACCTGTACAAAGATCAGGCTGCATTTTATAACATTTGGGTCTTATGTGACCAGTTACACCACAGTAATGACAGATAGGGACAAAATTATAATGAGTTTTACGAACAGGTTCCTGCATAGGTGAATGAAACTTCAACGGGAATTTCAGATAGAGAGTTTTACTTACAATGCTTTTGACAAACCTGTCAAACATGTTTCTGGAAGGTTTCCCATGGAGGTTCTTACCTCCAATTCCAGGTTTGTCCCCAAATCCAAGGCCGGTATGTTTTGTACTTGAAGTCCAATTGAGGAGTCAAAATTGTTCTACTTCCCCGTGTAGCCTATTCCAGTAAGATCACCATGTTGTTTCCCCGTGGAGAGAAGTTCATTCAGATCTGCTTTTCCCTTGTTTAGTTTTCAAACCACTTTGACAGTTCGGTTTAACTCATCAGAATTTGCTTTCAGTCTACTTCCCATGCTAGCATGTTCGTTCATCAGTCGATCAGCTTCGGTTTTTAGCTTTATGATTTCATGGTTCCGATCCGCAAGAAGTTTCTGAGTAGAAAATAGTTCGGTTGTCAAGCAGTCAATGGTCTGATCCTTTTCCAATCCGTCTCGCTTAGCAAGTTTGACACTGCTCTCAAGGATGCTGGTTCGAGCCTTTGTAGTATCCAGTTCACAATCTTTAGCAGCAGTGGAAGAGGATGTTTGTTCGTTCAACACCCTATTAGCTCTTGAAATTTTAAACACTTCGTATTGAAGCTTCTGTAAGGCTTCAGATGCTTGAGCACACTTTTCCATGGCAAGTAAGTGTATTGGATCAACACACACGTTTAGATCTGCTTCATCTTCATATGCTTCAGCTTCTTTTAAACTTTCTTCAAACTTGGTCGGAACATGAGAAATGGTGAGAAACATGAACTTCTGGACTGAGGTATGGATTGCCATGTTACTCGTGTACGAAGGAGGTTCGTCTGTGCCTTCTTCGTCTGAATCTTCCCAAGTTGCCTTCAGAGACTTATTTTTTTTCTTAAGGGTAGCACACTCATACTGAAAGTGTCCAAAGCCTCGACACTCCCTGCATTGATCCTTCTCAACTCGTTGTGAGTCGGGTTTTGAGAGTGGCATACTACTTTTCTTGTCCTGCACAATATTTTTGCTGAAATTGTTGCTCTTTTTTACAGCAAATTTATTCTTGTACAGCCTTTGACTCAACTTCTTGTAGTTTCGCGCAATTAGAGCCAGTGCTTCTTTCAGCTCACTATCGTTTGCCAACGGACCTTCATCGTCACCGCTTTCTTCTCTTTCCTCGACTACAGCAGCTTTGAGAGCTAAGCCCTTACTTTTGACTTTGTCATAATTATTGTTGATTTCAAACGTTCTGAGCTCTCCGAGTAGTTCATCAACATCCAGAGACGCCACTCTTTGGAAACTCTCAAGAGCTGTGATTTTCTCTCCAAACCTGAGAACGACGGTTCTTTTTTTTTTATGTACTTGACGCTTCTCAGAAATTTCTTCTCCAAGCTGTTGGGACATATGAGGATCTCGATATGCACAAATCACGGACAAACATTCAACATAAACCTATGCGCAGCGGATCTAAAGGTTTGATGAAGAAAACTTACTGCTTAAAATTTATGTAGATCTGGCTGGCCCGAACAGTTGACCGCAAATCAAATCTTCTCGGAATCGAACAAACTTGACCAATCCAGAAAGCTGACATCACGGCGAAGTCAACGACGTATACCAGTCGGAAATCGGGGTTCTCAAGCTCTCTCACGCGCGATCACAAGCTCCAGCAGCAGCTCCCTTCCGGCGGCGCGTGCGGGCGAGTGCGGCGGCGGCTGGCGGCGATCTCGACGGCGATCTCTTCGTCTCGTCGTCCTGGTCGTCGTGGTATGGTCACTTGCTAGTTTTGGTCTCCGGTTTGGATGTATGATAGATCTGATTGGAATCCCTTATAAACCTTAATATCTTCTACTGTATTCTCAAACAGCTATCTAGATCTTGTATCAGTGGAGCACAAGAAATAGAACTACTCCTTGGAAGAGAGAGAGAGAGAGGGGCGGAAGAATTCCCAAAGTTGTGGGATTGTGTTCTTCTCTTCCATGAGCCTAATGCTGTATACATAGAGCTACAGTAGGGACCCTAAGGAGAATAGGATAAGGGACTTCTAATATATTAATACTGTGGAGCAACCCCACAATTGATATATTAATAATATTA
>CACSLK010024474.1:2656046-2672240 GCA_902706635.1 Striga hermonthica
GGCAACTTCACTCGAACAATTTAGCTTCAAATGACATAAGCTGACATGACATGAACATAAATACTGAATTTTCTTAAAATCATGAAATTTTGCACAATAAGTTGAACATGGCCATGGCGAGCACACCGTGCGCCGCCAACGGCGTTAGGCCGTCTCTCGACCGAATATGATCTACTCTCGGCAATTCATACTCAACTGAACATGACATATTATGTACTGAACAAATTAACATGAATGGCTCGAAGGACTCTCTCTTAACATAGTTGCTAATCACGCACGGCCCGTAGTGCGCGCTACGTGCGCGACCACGCCCTTTGGCCGAATCATCGAATAAACATGAAAACCCTTCGAACAATATAAGCTGACTGAACATGATAAACCATGAAATGACTAAATACATGATAATAGCTCGAGTGCTTCGGGGCAAACATGAACGTACTCGACATGGATTATACGCACGACCGAATGGCTTAAAGCCGTTACTTGAGCATGACTAAAACAAAACTGAACTAACATATTTTTAACATGATCAATCAAAGGTAAACCGCAGTTACCTTCGCAACGCTCGACTTTTCACACCTCCGTGCATGGGCGAGCCTTCACCGTGCGCATGCTATGCCGAGAGTGGTACTAGCTTAAACTATGGATACAATTCTCACTAACTCTTCATATACTCTATACTAATACATATAATAAGGATGAGGAAAAGCCATTCTCTTCCCAACATGGCTTATATATATACATGACCGAAAATATTAGGGAGAAGTGGCTTGGTGGTTAAATAAACTCATGACACTTGCCCTCACCAAAATTGCCTTAATGCTAACTCATCCTCAAATATATGCTTAGCCATAACCTAGGCATTTATATAATTCCACCTCATGCTACAAAATTGGAGACAAGGAATCCCCTAATTACCACTAACTAAACTCACGGTTTATGAATAAAAAATATGAGCAAAATAGATAATTGCTCACGGCTTATAGATTAGGCACATAATTTAGCATACTTAAATGCTAATTATTTAGCTAGACATGATACTTTAATTTCCAAAATTATTCCGAACGTAAACGTAACGTTGAAAATAATTTTGGATAATCTCGACTGAAAATAACTAAATCGAACTATAATAATTTCAAATTCTTGACTTGGACGGGTAATTCGAATATTGATATTTCGAATAATTCGTCAACTTAACTTATTAATTCCGAACTCATTAATTTAATAAACGAACCGGAATTAAATCTGGAAACTTATTCGGTTACTGAAATAATTAAACCGAATAATTTATCGACTAATAGTCGAACTTGGAATATAACTGGCTGATTAACCTGAGCTTGAACATGAACATGATTATTTATTAACAAAGGCTAGCTTAAAATTAAAAGCTAGTATTCTCCTTTATTAATAAAACTCGGGGTGTTACAAATATCCTACGCTGTGTTGGTCAAATTTTTTTTAATTTCAAATTCTTAGAGCCGAACCGTCTTATAACTGCCTTGGTAACTGTGATTTATGTTTCCTATATCATCCTTATCACCTTTGCTTCTCTCCCATATCAATCATAATCTCTGATTTGTTTGTTCTTCTAAAAAGGCTCTAACATTCCTTCTTCAAGAAAATCTATACCTCTCGACAATGCCTAAATCCAAGCAGGGCACCGTGAAACCAAAGAAGAATGTTCCTCTGCCATCTCGCCGTTCCATTCATCAAAGTCAGAGTTTTGAAACTCCACCAGATCCAACCCCGTCAACCATGGAAACCGAGAACATTCAACCTCCCGTTAAATCTGCAACTAGGGTTTCTCCAAGCCCTAAAAAATCCTCAACGACTAAAGCTTCTCAACCTGAAGTCGCCAAACCCGGTGAAAAAGGAGGAAAAGGTTCTCCGTCTGTTGTCAAATCTTCAAAGAAACGCAAGAAGGTTGTCGAAACTGTTTCACCCAAACCAAAAAGGTGAAGAAGGTCGTTCATGTGCCTGAACCTGCTGCTGGTACTCCTTCTCACACGAAATCCGGAGGAGAGTCATCTCTGGATTCTGAAGCTGATTCTGTTGAACGTGAGGTTACCAACTATATAGTTGAACCTTAGCAATCAGACAACAAACATGCTGTAGACAAGGAACTTTCTCCGCTTGAGAAAGAAAAAATCATTGCTGAAGTTGATGGTGATGGTCCGGACAGTCCTCTTACTATTGGTAATGCTTTCTCCCATCAGTTTTATTCTCCTTTGGCTGAAACACGTTTTTCTACCATTTTTTCTCAAATGAAGTTTCGTCCTGAGCGGACGATTGATAGAGAACACTATGAACAACTTGGGTTGCTTGAACTTTCTAAGAAAGTGGGTCTTTAGGGCTCAGTCACGTCTGTTGGGAAGTATTGTCCCCGGCTTGTTGGTGAATTTTATTCGAACTTGACTACATCTGTCGTTGATCCATCCTCAAAGAAGTTTCAGAAAGTGTTTGTGCGTAATAGTGTGGTTGAATTCTCTCCGTTTGTTGTGGACTCTGTACTGGGTTTAGCTGAAGGTTCCTCACTTATTCCTCTGACTGATGATCTTGATGAAGTTGCTCGCACCTTGACCGGTGGACAACTTACCAAATGGCTTACTCCGTGAATCTTTGTGAAAAGTCTGCCTCCACCTGCCAATGCTCTACAGAAGATAGGAGCGTCGAATTGGACTCCTACCACTCACAAGCAGTTTGTCACCCCTACGCAAGCTCGTGTTATCTATCGTATTCTGAATGGTACCCCATTTGATGTTGGTTCTGTGATCTTTGATGTTGTTGTAAGCTTTACGAAAATCTTCAAGCCTCATAAGTTGATGTTGTATCCATCTACCATATGTGCTATTCTCTTCAAGGCTGGAGTGAAAATGGATCCTCGACTTGGTGATAATTATGCCCCTGCTAACAAACCTCTTGCCCTTGCCGGTGTTAAGGTTGCTCCGCCTCGTCCTTCTCTTGTTAAGGCCTCTGATGTACCATCACAGCTTCGCAGATTTTTAAATCACCAAGTGGCAGTTTTCGCGGGGCTTAAAAAGAAGTTGGCTGTTCAGCGAAGGTACTACAAGGAGGTTCTGGGTGCATCGAAATCTCGTGCCCCGTTGATCTCTAAATCGAAAAAGGGGGAGAAAAAGAAGGATGTTGTTGCTGCAAAGAAGAAAGCTCTTGCTAAGGGGGAGAAGAAAACTCTTGCCAAGGGGGAGAAGAAGACTGGGTCTACTGAAGAAAAGAAGTCAAAGGAGGCTGCTGCTACTACTCAGGAAAAAGGTAAAGAGAAGATTGTTGACGCTAAGCACAAAGGAAAGGAAAAGGTTGTGGAAGAAGATGAAGGTTCAGAAGGAGGAGAGGATGAAGAAGTAGGGTCTGATACCGAGAATGAGGAAGAGGAAGCAAGCTCAGATGAAGGGACTGAGGATGGTGCTGAAAAAGATTCTGAGGAAGAATCTGACGAGGAAGAATCTGCATAGTTATCTCCCAGCAGGACTTTCATTTGCCTTTTGTTAAAAACTCTGTTTTGTGTGTTTTGCTTGAACTTCTTCCCTTATGCTTTATTATCTTGCATTTGATGAACTTTTGTGGAATATTTTGTGAACTAATTTTCTGGTATTCAGGTATTTGAAGTTGTTCCTAAGAACAACACATGTGTGGTAGTAGTATTCTTAGGAAGTTGTGTATTCTGCAGTTTTTGTATTTGTTTCATCTTTGCAGGTTCATGGTTTTCGATTTATCTGCCAAAGGGGGAGATTGAAAGTGCTGAAGATTGGCAGTAAATCGATGAACCTTCTGATGTTCACAGAGACCAGAAATTTACGAAAGTATTTAAGGGAAGTTTTTTTTTTGTATTAATAAGTCTTAATTTTTATTAAGTCCAAAGGACTGATTATTTATATTTTATTATGGCAGGACCTTGGGATTGAGGGGGAGATACGCTTTCCATAATATAAAGAGAAGGAGAATCGCAAGATTCACCTTCCATAATCGAAGAAGGAGAATCGTGAGATTATCATTCCTTATATGCGTTTGTCTTGGATGAGAAGATTTTCTAAAAAGGATGCTGAAGATAAAAGGAGGACGAGACCAGAGTTGAGGAAGACTTTTGATATCTTTTTTTTAGTTATTTTTCTTTCTGTGAGTAAAAAGAGTGATATCCAGAACATTTTTTAAATGAACGTTCGAAGGTTCGTTCTTATAGTTTGAGGGATTCGAACTAGAAAATCCACAAGGGAGTTGTGGTCGGATAAGTAGTTGTGTGAATCATCATTCAAGTAGAGTGTAGAGGGAGTCTATACTGTAAACCCTTGGATGATGTATGAGTTGTTCACATTAATGAAAGAGATCTGAAGGGAGAGTGGGACCCTCTCCTGAAGATTCAATTTTCAGTGAAAAACTGCTTCCACAATTGTTTGAATCTTCATTACGTTTGTGTATTCAATTTACGTGCAACTCTGGATACTTGGTGTTCAAGTATCAAATTTCAGTGACCATACTTGTCTTATTTTATAATTATTGTTTTATCTTGTGATTATTGTTTATTGCATAGTGGTGATCACCACAGATTACATATGTGCTCATCCCTACATGTTTCCTCACGGATGCAGGTTAAGAAAGTGCGGGCACGACGGAAGGAGTGAGTGGTGGTCAGTTTATATGACCAAGATATATTTTGTTGCTTCCGCTATTTTGTGAACTGATTTATGATTTATGATATTATGAAACTTTTAATTCTATCACGATTTGAAATAATATTGGGGAGATGCCCCGTGAACACTGTGAGGATTCCGAAACCCTATTTGGGTGAGGGATGATTTAAGTTGAACCTTTTCATGAGAGTTGATGTTATTATGATATTATTAAGTTGATGGTTAATTTTGAGGTTGACTTGGATTTTAAATGAGTAACGCCATAAAGGATTTTGAAATAAGTTTCAAAAATTAAATTGATTTTTCTGAAAAGCCATGGATTTTCATTAAATTAAAGTGGGGCGTTACAATTACCTACTAATCTCTTGATTCAAACAAGTAATTTGTGTCAAATATTAAAGACCTAATATTGAACTCATCTCTCGAATTATGAACAATATTGTCAAACATATAAAAGCATTGATCAAGTGCTAAACATGGAATAAGAACAAATTATTTGAATAGGGTTCAAAAGAAAAACAATTAATTATAAATAAATCATCCAAAATCTCAACATATTAATCTAGTACCAAGTCTTAGAATCAATAAATCTAGCCACTCATGTTCGAATTCAAATACATATACATATTAGAAATAGACATGATCAATAAAAGTTCAAAAGAAAGAAGAAATAAAAACTAGGAATCTCGTCGATCTTTCAATCTTCTTGATCCCTTCATAGTTGATCCTCTTTTTGCTCCTCAACTGCTTCTCTTGTGTGTTTTAGGCTCTCCTCCCTACGTATTCACGTTCTCCTCTCTCAATACAGGGTTAATATGCCCTTTATAATGTCCAAAACCCTTCCACTTTTCAAAAAAGGCAAGATATAAAACACAGTCTGCGCGCCCAACACAGCCACTCTGCCTGTGTCACCGTCTGTGTCGCGGCTCGTGTCATATCCCTGGGCTTCGAAATTTCTCTTTGAGGTGACATGGGCATGGTGCCCGTGTCACTGCCCGTGTCACAAATCTGCACTCTATTTTTCACTTGTTTGACTCGCTTCTTCCATTTTTTTCATTCGTGCATCAATCTTTCATCATCCCGGGGTTCCTAGGTACCCTCTATGCGCCTCCAATAGCCAAAAGCTCTACAAATATGTAGAAATATCTACACAACAAGAACGTGTAATACCTTTCCAACAAGAATATAATAAAAGCACAACAATGCAATTTATACACCAATAATGCAATGAAGAAGCTCTAGATACTCTATAAATATGGAGTAAAATCACACATGAACAAACCCCCAAACTTAAACCATTGATAGTCCGGATCAATGCATCAAATTCCTACCAACACACAAGTAAAAACAATCACACTCTCAAAGTCTACCATACACATTCTCGATAGGCATAGGGCAAATACATAACCAAGTTCTGAAATTTTTAAACATAAAGAACACTTCATCAAAATTATGGTCAATACTTTCAATCCACAAACCTCACCGGATAAGTGTATACTCTCACTCTCAAAAGTGTATAGGGAAATAATCGCTCAAGTCAATTCAATGTTCAAGAAGTACCATAAGCTTGCAAATTGTCTATTATCACCACCACTTATTGTGCATGCAATTCATGAATCAAAAGGACTTTTCATTTGGTTGTAATGTAGGCTCTTTGGTTAGGGTAGGAAAAATTAGGATAAAGTGATGAAAACTTGAGAATCTAGAATTATAAAACATGAACTTCACAAATTCATCACCTACCAATCAAGATAAAGCCCAGCAAAATCATCCATACCCCATTTCGATCAATACTCTCAAGCCATATAAGAAACTCCAACAATCAAACCATACCGCCTTTATTGGAGTCAAGTCTATGCTATACACGACTACAAACTCTCTTTTTTTTTCAATTTTTTTTTTGACTCTATCAATCTCATTCAACTTACACCATCAAATTATACCCTCGCTCATGTCTTCCCTTCATCCACAACACAAACAATAAACTCATCCTAATTATATAATATAATCTTAAATGCTCAAGTAAGGGCAAGGAAAATATAGATGTAGCTTAGTATGTGGCACTCAAAGAAAATAGGCAAAAGCTCAAAAGGGTTAACTAGGGAATAAAAATATTATTTGGTAAGCTAAAAGGTAAAAAATGCTCAAACAAAAATATGCCTTAGATCATTTTCACAAGAAAGGCACACACCATGTGGTCTCGATAAAGATATCAATGCAAGTTCTAGAATTCAAACAACAATGAATGATACACTCAAAAAAAAATAAAAAAATAAGGCTCGAATTCTCCCAAAGGATCATATATTCATGAATTAAAAGAAGCAACCAATCATTCAATTCACAATTTTATTAATCTTCAAATTCCATCACTTAGCACATTATGCCCGAATTATATATCAAATATGCACAAGAAACTCATCAAGGTGAATCAAAGTCGGTCAACTACTCAAATCCTAAGAAAGTAATAAACGAGCTGAAGGGATAAAACCTAATATGCAACTAAATGATATGCCTGATAATGAAAGATATCTTGTTATCTTCTCTCCAAATTTCTCAAATTAAAATATCACGTCTCCACCCAAACTTGAATGAAATATTTGAAGCACAAAAGGGAAGAATAGGATTTAATAAAAGTAAAATAGAGATGACTTACAAAACATCATTGGAAAGATGACAATTCTTGGTATAGATCTCGAAACATATTCTTCGTCATGTAAATCTCTCCAAGTAATGTTCTGCAAGGAAGAAAAACAAAATATCAAACAAATGAAAAATATAACTAACTAAAAAAATAAAAAATAAAGCAATAAACATTGGGTTCCCTCTCAATAAGCGCTAAGTTTAACGTCTTCAGTCAGACGCCTGTAAAATACGATCATGGCTCCTTCAAAGTCATGTAGGACAACTTCGCATCCTGACATGGATGAAAATACTGCTTAATTCGTTGTCCATTGACTAGAAAGGTCTCTTCATCTCATGTAATCAATTTTTCTTTCTCCTTTGTCACTATTGTCATTTCTCTCTTTTTCGATACCACTTGCACTGTGCTCACCCACTAATATGTCAAATGATCTGGAAATGGTTTGAGCTCCAAAATCGGTGCGTCGGGCATTGAAGAACTTGATTCGGGTGAAATAGGGGTGAAAATTGCACCTGACACGACCCTTGACACGAGCCGTGCTTGGTTGTTTGGATCGTGTCGCATTCTGTGCTCCAAAAGTCGTATCTGGGCACCTGAGACGGGCACCTGACACGGGCTCCATGTCCGTGTCGCTGTTCGTGTCACCTCTGCAGGGCTTATTTTCTGATTTTCACCGTGCTCTCCGTCCTCACGATATCTTCCGACTTGATCACATCACCTTAATCACTCGTGTCAATAAGGTTAGTATGCACGTTATTATCATGAAATATAGACTTATGTATTGAAAATAACACATGCTCATCATTAACACGCAAAGTAAGTTCTCCCCTTTTGACGTCAATCAACGCATCTCCCGTTGCTAAAAATAAACGCCCTAGAATTAATGGTACTTCACTATCTTCCTCCATGTCCAATACAACAAAATTCACAAAAAGATAAATTTATCAATCTTGACCAACACGTCATTGACAATCCCTTTTAGATACATAATTGAACGATCCGCCAACTTTAAAGTCATCGTATATGGCTTCACTTCTCATAATCCGAGCTTCTTGAAAATTGACAAAGGCATGAGATTAATACTTGCACCAAGATCACATAAAGCATTGTTAATGAAAATATTTCCAATAGTGCAAGGAATCGTAAAGCTCTCGGGGTCCTTAAGCTTCTGAGAAATCGTGCATTGGAGGATTGCACTATGCTCTTTCGTAAAGGTCATCGTCTCATGTTCATCAGTCTCCCTCTTCTTCGCAAGTCGTTGAGGAAACGGTAAAGGAATAGAAAGTTTAGGAGAGCCAAAGTTAGAATTAAATGTAATCCCAGGCCTTGACGTCGTTACCACACTTGGTTCTTTCTCTGACATATTTAGAATTCATACTGCGTTTCGGTTCGTAGATAGATGGCATGACATTGCTCTTTAAGGTTCAACTCAGTATTGCTAAAAAATTGACCCCTTTGGTGCTGGCTTCCCACGGCCTTGGCCAGTTGGCCAATTTGCATCTCCATATTTTTCGAATGAGCTCCTACTGTCGTAGCCAGTTGTGTCACTTGATTCTCAATGTTGTCAAACTTCTCTTCATCTCTTTTGACACGATTTCTCTTCTCATTCATGGAAGCTGTCAGAATATTTTCCATGTCCGTCTTCTTCTCTTCGACAATCTCGCCATTCACCACCTTGAACCCCAGTTGTGGTTGGAGCACATTCTTCGTGTTTCCATAGGAAAAATTTCCATGATTCTTATTATTCGGGTGATAGAAACCCGACACCAGATTGGAGCGATAATTTTTAAAGTTTCGATTATTGATAAAATTAGCCTCTGCTAAGGGTTCTGGAGGTAACACGTTACCTTGTCCTCCAATCATCTCATCAGCTCCTTTTGTCAAAGCATTTAATTTTGTCGTCGATGACGACATTTGAGCCGTTAACTCCTCAATTGGATCAGAAGACGTCACCTCCACCACTCTTCTAATGCTCGACCTCTTGGTAGGCCACTGATAACTATTCACGGTCATCTCTTCCAATAAATTGGACGCTTCATCTGGTGTTTTAGCCAATGGAGCTCCTCCAGCAGCCGCATCTACAAAGGCTCTCGTTTGCTTCAAAAACTCGTTATATAAGAAACAAAGTTGTTGATCATCTGAAAAACCATGTCGAGGGCATCATCTCAACAACTCTCTAAATCGATCCCACGCTTCGTATAAAGGCACCGAGTCTTGCTGCCGGAATTGAGTAATCTCGCTTTTGAGTTGAATCGACTTGCTTGGAGGAAAATATTTAAGCAAGAACTTCTGGTTCAACTCCTCCCAAGTCTTAACGCTCCCATTAGAAATCATCGACAACCAACTCCGAGCTTTATCCCTTAGAGAAAAGGGAAATAGACGCAGCCGTATGGCATCCTCAGGGACACCATTGTACTTGATCAAATAACAAATTTTCAAAAACTGGGTCAAGTGTTGATTCGGATCCTCAGTCGGGTGTCCACCAAATTGGTTGTTCTGCACCATCGAGATATAGGAGGGCTTCTGTATCGTCCCGTTTGATTTATAGAATTTCTCAGATTATTTTATTTATTGAATTTTAATTATGTGATTATATATAATATTATTATGTTGATACTATGATTATATATATATCTTGTTCAATTTTATTTCATCAATCGTCATTTGAATTTTCGGTTTAATTGCGTAATCCAAATTGTTGTTCGTTTGAATTCGTTTTAGAACTGTTGTGACCCGGACTTCGAAATGATTCAACCAAACCTTAAGATCAGTACATTATCATCTCTTTAATGGTATTTTATTTTATCCATCAAGACCGAATTAGAAGAGGAAAAATTTATTTTAATCAAATTCTTCGGTCTTCGGTTATAGTCGGATTTTAAGTCTGATTTCGGTTCCGTAAAATTTATTTTTCCTCTCAATACTTTTAGCATGCTTCAAGACCATGCTTAAGATTATTTTTACAAGTTAAAGTGACCATCAATTCGGATTTTAGTGAACAACATAAGGTAATAACCAAAACAAAGAGCATATTAATGATCATAGCCATATTATTTCTTCATGTGAGCACATGATCTTGATCCAAATCTTGTTCCCTACCACATGTGATGCTCAACCAGATCCTTTTGTTCATCTAAGCTTCCACATTGTTGAGAATCTTGACAAGACAACTCAAGTCAACACCTCACATCACATGTGCATGAGAGAAGACCAACTACTCTTACGTACCTTTGATTCCTTTTGTTTTTTTCATCCTTAAGCTCTTAAAGAGGTGTTATTCCAAGTTTAGTTGAGTTTAACACTTCGAAAACCTTAGCAAAAATAGAGAAAAACCGAGTTCAAGCAAGAGAGGGAGAGAAGGAGAAGAACCGAGCAACACTTCTTTCATTTCTCCTGATCATTTTCATTTTCTTGATGGAGGTAAGGTGCCTCTGTTATGACATTAAGGAATTGTTTTCTGAAAATGTGTTCTGTATGTGAATTGTATTTTGTCTTGTTATCTTTCTCGAGGCTTTGAAATTTCGATAATCCGATTAATATTGAATGAGTTTATGATTTTTACAAATTTATCGTACAAGCAGTTTTTCTGGAACCGGCAGCATGAGTCTATATAATGTTTGGCCTGTATATGGTGTCATAATGTGATCTAGTGAATTTGTAGTCTTCATGAAAGTTATAGTTCTGTTGATTAAATTTCTAATGAGATAGGATTCATGCTGAGGTGATATATATTGCTCGAGTTGTGTTCATATGATTGTAGATATACAAAAAGTATTTTTTTACACTTTGACAGAAAACTGATTCGAAATGTTAACTGCTTTTACACTATCTAACTGACCTTGTTTGCTTTTATAATCTAAATGAAAATTGTAGCCTTATTTATTAGCTTTCTAAGCATTTAAGAATCATATTGTTTGCAGGTCTGTAGTATGAGTTAGATGACAAATACTGAGGTGCTGTTTATATCATACTTTAGTCTCGGGCAGACTTTATGAATCGAATGTTTTGTGTTCAAACTCATTTATAAAGTGATTATTTTCCAACGTGATCTTCAACAAAGTTGTAAACATTCGAGTTACCTATCACGTGGTTTTTGAATCTCATTAAAACCATGTCTGTATCTCCAATTATCTAGCAATTACTGAAGTCTGGTCAGTTGCATGTTCTCAATTTTTTACTGCTACTCAGTTCTGAATGTCTGATGATTTATCTCCTAATAATTGACCTTATTTATTCTCGATGTCTTCATAAGAATTGTAGAGGCATGTCTTAATGTAATTGGAATAATGATTATATGATATATGTGCTGCAAGTTGTGTTACTTTCAAAATCACTGCGCGAGTTAAGTTTTGGAAATCTTGTATTGTACCTTTGAAATTTGGTTTTACTTGTTATATGCATGCCTATATGACTACGATGTGCTGATTGGAATCCATCTATGTTGCTATAAGGTGTTCATGTGTTGGATAGTCATTTGTAGGACCATTTTAATATATGTAGGTGATTGACGAGCCGAGCTCGCTACCTACACGTGTTTTGTGTTATCTCTTGCTTTCGACCAGGTGGGTACAGTTTGTGTATTTATAATTATCGCATTTCATTATTTCGTATAAATGTTCGTTTCGATGACTTAAATATGCCTGAGAACCCTAGTCTAGTGTGTTACACCGCCAGAGGCGTCTAGCCTTTAGTGCCTTTGACGAATGCATAAACAGTGAGAGGTCGCTGAACTGTTTGTGTAACGCCCCGTTTGAATAAAAATTATTTTGGATTTATTCTTATTATTAATTGCCTAGTTATTATTATTATTATTATTATTATTATTATTATTATTATTATTATTATTATTATTATTATTATTATTATTATTATTATTATTATTATTATTATTATTATTATTATTATTGTTATTATTATGTATTTATTTGTCTAATTGCCTAAATGATATATTTAATTAAATGTGTTTAATTGTGTATTATTAATACAATAATAAAATGTGAATTATAAATATATGTATATATATTGTTCGGTTATTATTTTTATTGTCGTGCGATTTAATCGAGTCCGAGAACCCGCGAGCGTCTAACGGTCCGAACCGACCAGCTAAGCCGAACTGGATTTCTTTTTTCCGTGCATGTGTGGGTGCGTAAGTTTTCTTGGGAGCCAAGAAAAATTATTTGACCTAAGTTGTATGTATAAATATTTTTCCCAAACCCCTCAACAACAAAAACCAACCCCGCAGCTCTTCTCCCATCTGCTATCTCACGCCAAAAAAAAAAAGATAAAGAACGAGAAGAAAATCTGCTCTCCCATCCGCGATCGATCACAGCAGCATGTCTTCCCATCATTCTCGATCATCACGTTCGCACCATAATCATCAGCATAATCGCATCACCACCAACATCACTCCCTCATCATCACCTTCATCATCACCATCGGAGCATCCATCCTAAACTGATCGCCGGCACCACCTTCCCCGCAGCATACCAGCGCCGCCCCTTTTCCCCGCGTTTTTCTTTCGAGCTCCTCCGGCTGCTGTCCGCGTGTTCCGTCATCGGTCCGCTGTGCGTCCCTCGCAAGCCCCTGTGTAGTGTTGTTGTCCACGCGACCGGTCCCATGCTGTTGCTGCTCACCACTGTCCTCCTCTCGCGAGCCGCCTTTGACGTGCAGTTCGTTTCTCTCGTCCCGTTTTTCCAAGCTTTTCTGAGAACAGTACCGAGGCTCGAATTCTCTTTCATTACTTATGTGTTTAGTAGTTGAATTTATCATTTTCTATGAATATATAAATGTGACCTGTGAGTTGAGGTGTTATTGGTGAGTTCATGTTATGCGTTTTGTGATCGAATATATGAACTATGTTATTAATTGATTATGTATTGATCTTATCTGTTCTTGCGAACTCGTACGAGATCATGTACACTCGTGTTAAGTTGCTGTAGGAGTTGGAACAACGTGTTCTTGGTCTTAAGTGAAGGCCTCGGAACAAATTTGAGTCTTGTTGAGTCGTGCTTGAATTAATTACCTCATATGCTTGCTGTTTTGATGTTCAAATTTTTAAATATTATATGCTGATTTGATTGCTGTAAAATTTTTACTGTAATTGCCTCCGGTCATTATGTAGCTCGTGTAAAAATTTCAGAATTTTCTGAGGTCTGTAGCTATTTTTACAAATTATAGTGATTTCTGGACCGATTCATGTTTAATTCATAATAAATTGTGTAGTGCTCCAAAATTCATGAAATTTTAATATGTTGTCAATCTGTCAGATTTGGTTGTTGTATAAAACTTTTAGAATTTTTGGATTGATATTGATAGGGTAAATAATTTGTTTACCTTTTCTGTAGAAAGATGTTTTAATTTTGATAAATTGGTTAATTGCTGGAAAATTCTTATTTTTGGTTGAGATGCTTATTTTATGTGTATTTGCGTGCTGAAAGAATATTGGAATTTTTGGAATTGGAATTGGTTTGGTTTTAATTAAAATTTGATAAAGTGATAAATCTTCTATGAATTTTCATAATTTGTGTATTTGATCCTTAATTGCTGAAATTGCTCTAGTAAAACTATTATGTGCTAATTCGTTTGTTAGGTCGGACTTTGAATTTTATGCTCGTTTTTGTTGTTATCGTATTTGAATTTTATAAAATTGTGTTTAATGGGTTTGGGGCTGAAACTTAGTGATTTCACTAAGTTCAAAGAGGACAATTTTATGTTAAATTTTTAGAACTTAACTCATTCAACACCTTGATCAACCTAATTATGTGATATTTACGTTAACTCCCATGTTTGGATGTCCGAGTCTAAGTCCTATAGTCACAACATCCACAGGACTTCACGAACAACTTGGTTGAATCAAGTTCGACCAAGTATGACTTGTTAATTTCCTCTAAGGTCAAGATAGGTATTGATCTTAGAACATTGATTATTGTAGATGTTTGAGGAGTCAAGCCTCAACCTACGTCTTATCTATTTTTGCTGTTGTCAATCCGGAATCCAGGTGGGTTTACTTATAAAGTTTCTATGTCGTATGTGTTCGTTATTTGTTGGGTTGGTATGATCTATGTATGAATGTGAGATATGTAGCCTATCGACGTGAGCTATTATGGCCGTCGGTATGGTTGTCCCCGTCAAGTTACGGTACGGTTGCCCTTGCGAGGCAAGTCTCCTTAAATCCTGATATGGTCGTGACCCTTGTGAGGTACGTAATCCCGTATGGAAGGCCGTGTCTGTTACAGTGGCACGCACTCCCGCCTTCGGGTAATGAATCCCCGTTCTACGGCTAGCGATAGATGTGCACAGGAGTGAGGTTATTTGTTGTGATAGGAGATAAGCCATGTTGTTAGTATTGTTTTTTATATTCATGTTGTGACCATACCACTTTAACATGTTTATATATGTGCATAGTAGTGAGCACTACGTTTTATTTTGTGCTCACTCCCACCTGCTCTTCACGGATGCAGGTTAAGCAGGTGCAGGGTGATGAGGAAAGGACGAGGGGGTCGGTCTTTTTATCATGCATTGTTTATACTTCCGCTTTTTGAATAATTGCATATTCTTATGGTACCTTGTTTTGGGTTTAGACTCGATGAAATGATTTTGAACTTATGTTTTTGAGATTGTTGGATTTGCAGTATTTTGATGAACATGTTTGGTTATTAGTTTATGTTGCCTTGCTATTTTACGCTATCGTGTTGAGCTGAATAACTTGTGAGAATTTTGAAAAATCTGGTTAATAAAAACCATGTGAAAATTCGGGTAATGAATGCCCGAGCAACCAGATATGACTTGGTTGAGGTTAAATGTATGAATAATGCCCATGTTTTCGAAAATGAGTTCGAAAATTATTTACTGATTTTTGGAAAGTCCAGAATTTCTTTAAAATCAAAGTGGGGTGTTACAGTTTGGTATCAGAGCCAGTCTGTGTTTCTGTAGACTAGTTGATATGTGAATTGCATGTTTATGTGATTATGTAATTGTGATTCTTATGTTCGACCACTCGTCTTCGTCACGCCGCGCTGCTTAATGTATTTCTTATAAGTATCAATGAAAATACTTATAATAAGAACTGTGTTTTTCTTGTAGCAATGAAACTATTTGACTGTGATTTCTTTTTTTTTTTTGGGTTTAGGACTATCCACCTTTAAATTTCGAACTCTAGAGTTGAACTCTAGTCTTTCCCTTATTATTGTGCTAAGCATTTTCGATCCATTTGTCAATGTAGAACTATGGTTCGTCAAACCCGCAATAGCAATCAGCAGCAACCACCTCTCCCGCCTCCACCTCCTCCTCCTCATCAGCACGCACTGGGTAGAGATCCTATTACCCAGTCTGTGCTTGATTTCCGTGGCATGCATCCTCCGGCATTCACCGGGGTTGAGGGCCCCGAAGCTGGGGCTGAATGGCTTCAGCAGCTAGAGAGTATCTTCGATCTGTTGTTCACCACTGTGAGGTGAAAATCCGTTGTGCTTCGTTCATGATGACCGGAGATGCTAGGACTTGGTGGACCGACTATTGGAGGCTTCACTCTGGTGCTGAGAGAGATGCCTTGACTTGGGACCAGATGGTTGCTATAGTCAAGGACAAGTATTATCCGTATGCTTACTGTGCCCAGATGATGAAGGACTTCTGGGTGCTTAAGCAGGGACCTCGTCCCGTGGATGTCTACGAGCACGACTTCACTCGTATGTGCATGTTTTCCCCGATGCTTGTAAATACCGATGAGAAGAAGGCCTTTTGTTTTCGTGATGGTCTTCGCCCCAACCTTCGCTATACCCTGACTGGCCACGGAGTTCTGCCCTACTCCGAGATGGTCCGCCGTGCCAGCGAGTTAGTGGTTTGCCAGAATTCCTGGAGGGCGGCTGCGCCATCCTATCAGCAGACCCGAATGATTCAGCCTATTTCATCTGTGTC
>CACSLK010024474.1:2704980-2726327 GCA_902706635.1 Striga hermonthica
TTAGAACTTATATACTCACGGTTTTTAGCCTAGTGATGTGATTAATTATAATTAATCACTTTACTTTATGTTTAATTATTTAATTAAACATAATGCTTAATTACCAAAATTTTTTCGAACGTAAACGGTACGTCGAAAAAAATTTTCGGTAATCTCGACTGAACATAATTAATTCCGAAAATAATAAACAATCACGTTATTATATCGGAACTAAAACATAATTTATTCCGATAAAATATCGGGATATTACACAATTGCTTCTCATGTGTGTTCTAGGGCCCTGCTCCCTGCGTATTCATGTTCTCCTCTCTCAAAATAGGGTTAATATGTCTTTTATAATGTCCAAAACCCTTCCCCTTTTAAAAAAAGGCAAGATATAAAACACAGTCTGCGCGCGCGACACGACCACTCTGCCCGTGGCACCGTCCGTGTCGTGGCCCGTGTCATGTCCCTGGGCTTCGAAGTTTCTCTTTGAGGTGACACGGCCACAGACACGGGCATGGTGCCCGTGTCACAGCCCGTGTCACAAATCTGTATTCTATTTTTCACTTATTTGACTCGTTTCTTCTATTTTTTCATCCGTGCATCAATCTTTCATCATCCCGGGGTTCCTAGGTACCCTCTATGCGCCTCCAATAGCCAAAAGCTCTACAAATATATAGAAATATCTACACAACAAGCACGTGTAATACCTTTCCAACAAGAAAAGAATAAAAGCACAATAATGCAATTTATACACCAATAATGCAATGAAGAAGCTCTAGATATATAAATATGGTGTACAATCACACATGAACAAGCCCCCACACTTAAACTATTGATAGTCCCGATCAATGCATCAAATTCCTACCAACACACAAGTAAAAACAATCACACTCTCAAAGTTAATCATACACATTCTCAATAGGGCATCTGGCAAATACATAACCAAGTTCTGAAATTTTTAAACATAAAGTACGTTTCATCAAAATCATGGTCATTACTTTCAATCCACAAACCTCACCGGATAAGTGTATACTCTCACTCTCAAAAGTGTATAGGGAAATAATCGCTCAAGTCAATTCAATGTTGAAGAAGTACCATAAGCTTGCAAATTGTCTATTATCTCCACCACTTATTGTGCATGCAATTCATGAATCAAAAGGGACTTTCATTTGGTTGTAATGTAGGCTCTTTGGTTAGGGTAGGAAAAATTAGGATAAAGTGATGAAAACTTGAGCATCTAGAATTATAAAACATGAACTTCACAAATTCATCACCTACCAATCAAGATCAAGCCCAACAAAATCATCCATACCCCATTTCGATCAATACTCTCAAGCCATATAAGAAACTCCAACAATCAAACCAAACCACCTTTATTTGAGTCAAGGCTATGCTATACACGACTACGAACTTATATATTTTTTTTAGATTTTTTTTCTTTATTTTTTTTTCATTTTTTTTTTTTTTTTGACTCTATCAATCTCATTCAAATTACACCATCAAATTATACCCTCGTTCATGTCTTCCCTTCATCCACACGACAAACAATAAACTCATACTCCTCATATGATATAATCTTAAATGCTCAAGTAAGGGCAAGGAAAATATAGATGTAGCTCAGTATGTGGCACTCAAAGAAAATAGGCAAAAGCTCAAAAGGGTTAACTAGGGAATAAAAATATCATTTGGTAAGCTAAAAGGTAAAAAAGGCTCAAACAAAAATATTCCTTAGATCATTTTCACAAAAAAAATGCACACACCATGTGGTCTCGATAAAGATACCAATGCAAGTTCTAGAATTCAAACAACAATGAATGATACGCTCAACAAAAAAATGAGGCTCGAGTTCTCACAAAGGATCATATATTCATGAATTAAAAGCATCAACCAATCATTCAAATTCCATCACTTAGCACATTATGCCCAAATTATATATCAAATATGCACAAGAAACTCATCAAGGTGAATCAAAGTCGGTTAACTACTCAAATCCTAACAAAGTAATAAACGTGCTATAGGGATAAAACCTAATATGCAACTAAATGATATGCCAGATAATGAAAGATATCTTGTTATCTTCTCTCCAAATTTCTCAAATTAAAATATCACGTCTCTCCTCCCCCCCCCCTCCCCCCCAAACTTGAATGAAATATATGAAGCACAAAAGGGAAGAATAGGATTTCAATAAAAGTAAAATAGATATGACTTACAAAAATCATTGGAAAGATGACAATTCTTGGTATAGATCTCGAAACATATTCTTCGTCATGTAAATCTCTCCAAGTAATGTTCTGCAAGGAAGAAAAACAAAATATCAAACAAATAAAAAATATAACTAACTTAAAAAAAAGCAATAAACATTGGGTTTCCTCTCAAGAAGCGCTAAGTTTAACGTCTTCAGCCAGACGCCTGTAAAATACGATCATGGCACCTTCAAAGTCATGTAGGACAACTTCGCATCCTGACATGGATGAAAATACTGCTTATTTCGTTGTCCGTTGACTAGAAAGGTCTCTCCATCTCGTGTAATCGATTTCTCTTTCTCCTTTGTCACTACTATCATTCCTCTCTTTTTCGATACCACTTGCACTGGGCTCACCCACTCACTATCAAAAATAGCAACTATAATCCCTAAATCTGAATATGTCAAATGATCTGGAAATGGTTTGAGCTCCAAAATCGGTGTGTCGGGCATTGAAGAACCTGATTCGGGTGAAATAGGGGTGAAAAGTACACCTGACACGACCCTTGACACGAGCCGTGTTTGGTTGTCTGGATCGTGTCGCATTCCGTGCTCCAAAAGTCGTATCTGGGCACCTGAGATGGGCACCTGACACGGGCTGTATCGCTGTTCGTGTCGCATCTGAAAAGTTATGTTTCTCCCAGGGACCTGACACGGCCACCTGACACGGGCTCCATGTTTGTTTCGTTGTCCGTGTCACCTCTGCAGAGCTTATTTCAACTCTGATTTTCACTGTACTCTCCGTCCTCATGATATCTTCCGACTTGATCACATCACCTGAATCACTAGTGTCAATAAGGTTAGTATGCACATTATTATCATGAAATATAGACTAATGTATTGAAAATAACACATGCTCATCATTAACACGCAAAGTAAGTTCTCCCCTTTTGACGTCAATCAACGCATAACTGAATGATCCGCAAACTTTAAATTCATCGTATATGGCTTCATTTCTCATAATCCGAGCTTCCTGAAAATTGACAAAGGCATGAGATTATTACTTGCACCAAGATCACATAAAGCATTGTTAATGAAAATATTTCCAGTAGTGCAAGGAATGGTAAAGCTCCCGGGGTCCTTAAGCTTCTGAGGAATCGTGCGTTGGAGGATTGCACTACGCTCCTTCGTTAAGGTCACCGTCTCATGTTCATCAGTCTCCCTCTTCTTCGCAAGTCGTTGAGGAAACGATAGAGGGATAGAAAGTTTAGGAGTGCCAAAGTTAGAATTAAATGCAATCCCAGGCCTTGACGTTGTTACCATACTTGGTTCTTTCTCTGACATATTTAGAATTCATACTGCGTTTCGGTTCATAGATAGATGGCATGACATTGCTCTTTGAGGTTCAACTCGGTATTGCTCGGAAATTGACCCCTTTGGTGCTGTCTTCCTACGGCCTTGACCAGTTGGCCAATTTACATCTCTAAATTTTTTAATTGAGCTCCTACTATCGTAGCCAGTTGTCTCACTTGATTCTCAATCTTGTCCAACTTCCCTTCATCTCTGTTGAAACGATTTCTCGTCTCATTCATGAAAGCTGTCAGAATATTTTCCATGTCCGTCTTCTTCTTTTCAACAATATCGCCATTCACCACCTTGAACCCCGGTTGTGGTTGGAGCACATTCTTCGTATTTCCATAGGAAAAAATTTCATGATTCCTATTATTCAGGTGATAGAAACCCGACACCAGATTGGAGCGATAATTGTTGAAGTTTCAATTATTGATAAAATTAGCCTCTTCTAAGGGGTCTGGAGGTAACACGTTGTCTTGTCCTCCACTCATCTCATCAGCTCCTTTTGTCAAAGTATTTAATTTTGTCGTTAATGATGACATTTGAGCCGCTAACTTCTTAATTGGATCAGAAGACGTCACCTCCGCCACTCTTCTAATGCTCGACCTCTTGGAAGGCCACTGATAACTATTCACGGTCATCTCTTCCAATAAATTGGACCCTTCCTCTGGTGTTTTAGCCAATGGAGCTCCTCTAGCAGCCGCATCTACAAAGGCTCTCGTTTGCCCCAACAACCCGTTATAGAAGAAACAAAGTTGTTGATCATCTGGAAAACCATGTTGAGGGCATCTTCTCAACAACTCTCTAAATCGATCCCACGCCTCGTATAAAAGCACCGAGTCTTGCTGCCGGAATTGAGTAATCTCGCTTTTGAGTTGAATCGACTTTCTTGGAGGAAAATATTTAAGCAAGAACTCCTGGTTCAACTCCTCCCAAGTCTTAATGCTCCCATTAGAAATCCTTGACAACCAACTCCGAGATTTATCCCTTAGAGAAAAGGGAAATAGACGCAGCCGTATGGCATCCTCGGAGACACCATTGAACTTGACCAAATCACAAATTTGCAAAAACTGGGTCAAGTGTTGATTCGGATCCTCGGTCGGGTGTCCACCAAATTGTTGTGCTGCACCATCGAGATATAGGAGGCTTCTGTAGCGTCCCGTTTGATTTATAGAATTTCTTGAATTATTTTATTTATTGAATTTTAATTATGTGATTATATATATATTATATTATTATGTGGATATTATGATCATATATATATCTTGTTCAATTTTATTTCATCAGTCGTCGTTTGAATTTTTGGTTTAATTGCGTAATCCAAATTGTTGTTCGTTTGAATTCGTTTTAGAATTGTTGTGACCCGGACTTCGAAATAATTCAACCAAACCTTAATATCAGTACATTATCATCTCTTTAATGGTATTTTTTTTATCCATCAAGACCGAATTAGAAGAGAAAAAAATTATTTTGGTCAAATTCTTCGGTCTTCGGTTATAGTCTGATTTCGGTTCCGTAAAATTTATTTTTCCTCTCAATCCTTTTAGCATGCATCAAGACCATGCTTAACATTATTTTTACAAGTTAAACTGGCCATCAATTTGGATTTTAGTGAACAACATAAGGTAATAACCAAAACAAAGAGCATATTAATGATCATAGCCATATTATTTTTTCATGTGAGCACATGATCTTGATCCAAATCTTGTTCCTACCACATGTGATACTCAACCAAATCATTTTGTTCAGCTAAGCTTCCACATTGTTGAGAATCTTGACAAGACAACTCAAGTCAACACCTCACATCACATGTGCATGAGAGAAGACCAACTACTGTTACGTACCTTTGATTCCTTTTGTTTCTTTCATCCTTAAGCTCTTAAAGAGGTGTTATTCCAAGTTTAGTTTATTTTAACACTTAGAAAACTTTAGCAAAAAGAGAGAAAAACCGAGTTCAATCAAGAGAGGGAGAGAAGGAGAAGAACTGAGAAACACTTCTTTCATTTTTCCTCATCATTTTCATTTTCTTGACGGAGGTAAAGTGCCTCTGTTATGACATTAAGGAATTGTTTTCTGAAAATGTGTTCTTTATGTGAATTGTAGTTTGTCTTGTTACTCAAGGCTTTGGAATTTCGATAATTCGATTAATATTGAATGAGTTATGATTTTTACAAATTTATCGTACAAGCAGTTTTTCTGGAAACGGCAGCATGAGTCTATATAATGTTTGGCCTGTTTATAGTGTGATAATATGATCTATTGAATTTGTAGTCTTCACGAAATTTATAGGTCTGTGGATTAGATTTCTAATGAGATAGGATTCATGCTGAGGTGATATCTATAGCTCGAGTTGTGTTCATATGATTGTAGATATACATGAAGTAGGATTTTACACTTTGAGAGAAAACTGATTCGAAATGTTAACTGCTTTTACACTATCTAACTGCCTTCTATACTTTTATGATCTAAATAGAAATTGTAGCCTTATTTCTTAGCTTTCTAAGCATTCAAGAATCATATTGTTTGGAGGTCTGTAGCATGAGTTAGATGACAAATACTGAGGTACTGTTTATATCATACTTTAGTCTCGGGCAGACTTTATGAATCGAATGTTTTATTTCTAAACTCATTTATAAAGTGATTATTTTGCAATGTGGTCTTCAGGAAAGTTGTAGATACATCAGTTAGCTATCACGTGGTTTTTGAATCTCATTAAAAGCATGTCTGTAGCTCCAATTATCTAGCAATTACTGAAGTCCGGTCAGTTGCATGTTCTCAATTTTTTACTGCTACTCAGTTTTGAATGTTTGATGATTTATCTCCTAATAATTGACCTTATTTGTTCTCAATGTCTTCATAATAATTGTAGAGGCATGTCTTAGGGTTCAAATGTAACTTGAATCTTGATTATATGACATATGTTCTGCGAGTTGTGTTAATTTCAAAATCGCTGCGCGAGTTAAGTTTTGGAAATCTTGTATTGTACCTTTTAACTTGGGTTTTACTTGTTAAATGCATGCCTATATGACTTAGATGTGCTAAGTGGAATCCATCTATGTTTCTATAAGGTGTTCATGTATTGGATAGTCATTTATAAGACTATTTTAATATATGTAGGTGATTGACGAGCCGAGCTCGCTACCTACACGTGTTTGGTGTTATCTCTTGCTTTCGACCATGTGGGTACAGTTTGTGTATCTATAATTATCGCATATCATTATTTTATATAAATGTTCGTTTCGATAACTTAAGTATGCCTGAGAACCCTAGTCTAGTATGTTAAACCGCCAGGGGAATCTCGCCTTTAGTGCCTTCGACGAATGCATAAACAGTGAGAGGTCGCTGAACCGTTTGCCTAGTCGGGAGGCGATGCCCTGAACCGTTTGCCTAGTCGGGAGGGGAAAAACAGCTCCACTGTCTCTCGGAAAGGATCCCTTTGCCTATGTCGAGCTAGGGAGGGAAGGTTTCCGGTTACTTCCTTGTCGATGTATGATCGGAAGGTTGTTGTATGTACATAGGAGATTTGCGATCGGGCCGAATAGGGAGATAGACCTGGATTCTATGCATACTCTATTTATGGTTTTGGATCTTTATGCGAGATAAACTTATGCGATATTGGTGAGCATGGTGGTTTTACTCACCCCCATTGTTTGTTTTGTCCTCTTGTTTCCTCTTCCTATCTTTAGGTTGAGCAATGTTGGCGGCGGCAGCGAGAGACGAGCAAGTGGTGGTCATTGGATCATCATGTATTTTCTTCCGCATTATTTATTTGTGTTGGATTGTTAGTTATGGATTATGATGCTTCCGCTTAATCTTTTTGTCGATCATGTTGAAATCTCTTGAATTTGGTTTTGAAACTTATTATAACTTAGTTTGATTATTATGTTGTTAGAGATGCATGTGTGGGTTCTTGTGGTTGGACTTAATTGTTATTTTTGTTAGTAGTCAAGTAGAGCCCGTTGATATATAAAGTTTTTAAATTTGGATTTTGCAAAAAATTAACTCTAATTTTTATAAATAAATTCGGTAAATTCTTTAAAATAAAACGGGGCGTTACAGTATGGTATCAGAGCTAGTTTGCGTTTCTGTAGACTATCTCCAGTGTTATTGTATTAATGATCATGACCGCTCGCTTCGTCTCGCCGCGCCAGCTCGAGGTATGAGTTTTGTTGTTTTGCTTATCTTGTATGGGGCTTAAGAAATTTATCCACCTTTGGTTCAATTCGTACTCTAGTGTTTAATGTTGGACTCTAGAAATGTCCTCCGTACATATAGGGACTTGAACTCTAGTGGTAAAGAGTTAAGTCACGACTTTAAGAGCTCGTTTAGGCATGCTGGCACGTTTAGATACATGAAAAAGAGCTTACGTGGCGGCCGACACTGTTAGTCGAAAGAGTCAAGCGAGCTAATCATTCCGTTGTTCGACGAAGACCGTCGAGTTAGGATTGTTCCTGGCAGTGATGCCAATGTTCGATCCCTTTAGAAAATTATCTTTGTCAAACCCAAATCTTTGTAGTTTTGAGTCTTGTGGAGAAACTTTTTTCCTATCCGAGTATCTAAGAAATTGTGAAACCCAGAAATTGAAATTTTTGGTATGTACCCGAACCGAGCGCCGAACCTGGCTGGGTGTAGTCACGCGGAGTGGTGGCCGAGCACGCACGTCCGCTGAGAGACAAGAGACTAGCGCGCAGCCAACCGTCGACTCGCTCGTGAGCTGAAGCCGCCATCACCGCACGCAGGAACTTCTCAGGCCAGTGTGTACGGCCAAATCTAGACCTTGTAGCTGGTATCTGAGTAGGTACATGAACGCGTCCCAGCGCCCAGCATATGCAGCTGCAGCGTGTGTGCTGTAACACCCCGCTTATCAGAGGAAATTTTTCGCAATCTTTTTAACTCGGGATGCTACTAAAACTTATTTTCTTTAAAATTTGTTTCCTTAAGCTTGATCTAACAATTGAGTTAGACATAAGTAAAACAAATTCAATATCGAACAAGTATGGAAAACTAAACTTGTTTATAATGACAATTCGCAATTCTTTTAAATATAAAACTTAAATCTCAAATCACACGTGTTCAAATCTTAAAAGAAAGACGTAGCGGAATATCTTACAAGCATGGCATAAAAACCGAAACCTTTATTTAAAAATTCATAATAGCAAATGAATCAAAATCACGACCGATACCACCACAACTTGTCTCACACCTGCGCACCGACCCTGTTTCTAGAAAATGATAATAGTGGGATGTGAGTACTAATCCACTGTACTCCGTAAAAACTCATACTAAAGTAAACAGTAAGAATAATATCAATATCATAATTCTCGGTATGTAACTTGAACTTGAACTTTGCTTTGCAACTACCATACTGCCGGTTCTCACGTGATCACATTTTGGGGGTCGCCTCCCCAAAATCTGAACTTAGGATGTCTAATAAAGGACTAGGTCCTCCACCCCAAGTACTTAGGATGTCTAATAAAGGACTAAGTCCTCCACCCCAAGTAATAACTTAAATACATACCTTGAATATGATAATAGCTATTGTACTCAATGTAATACCCAGACTGGGTTCCCACCTTTCTTCTCGAAAAGTATTAAAAATTGTAACTGTTGCTCTTGGTAGCCGAACTTATCACGCTACATAAAAATATAAACAAATATACTAAGTACTATGCTCGAATACTCAATAAGATATTGAGATTTTTAACTTTAACTGATAACTTTTAACTTATCCGAATCTAGCCAAAATGCTATAGCTCAAATAATCATAATACTTTTTATAACTCAAACTCTTAATAAATCATCATTTGATGTCAAAACTTTATATAGATCATGCTTTCTAAATAACAGTTTATAAACTTGCAAGTGAAAAATATCTAACAAGTGCTCTTCAAAATTTCACATTAATTATTATAATGAGAAATTTCATACTAAATTCATATTAACATGTTTTATCTATAATTTTAGTAATTAATCCATTCAACTCATTTTAAGTTTAACTTTAACATATGTATTCTCAACATATATATAAAGTTACCATAAAAATTTCACTTTAAAATAATACTCATATATCTAGATATATTATTTCAAAGTTGAAAATATAACAAAATATTCAATTTGCTATCATACTTGTCTTTGAAAAAAAAAAATCTATTTCTAATACTTCAATTATCTAAAAATTCTAAAACATTAAATCATAAGTCTTAACTAAATCAAGAAATATCCTGTTAATTTTCTCATAAAAATAATAACCATAAAGTGAGATATGAATTTCCAAATAATGTTTCTCTTGTTGAAATTCGAGATTTACTCACTTATGTTCATTATTTTCTATAGCATGCTAAACAACTCCAATAAATATAAAATTTAAACTGGAAGATCTTAACTAATATATGAATTGACCATAAAATTCTCAACTCAAAATAATATCAATAGATAGGGTAATTTCATATCACAAGTCATCATTACTACACAGATTTTTCACTAGACAGCACCTTAATCAATGATTTTTATAAAATTCATTTTACTTTCAATTAATCTAAAAATTTCCCGTAATACCCTCAACATAATGGTGATCTCATATAAAAATTTTCATAATTTTTAGAATTTAATAGCTTGGTCAAAAACGAACAAACATAGGCAGCTGCAACATAAACTTTAAATAATCTTACTTTATAATCTTATTATATATATTTATAATTTCTAACATGATAACATATCAAAAACACATATAAATACTTATAATTCTTAGCTATACTTGATAATATTAAAGTTTGAAGACATACCTCTTCTACTCTTAAGAAAAGAAACTTGCTCCAAACACTTCTCGGAATTGCTCGGTTTCTCTCTTAAATACTCGATTCTCACTATTTCTCTCTTATAACATAAATTTTAAATTTTTTAGGTGTAATACTAACATTGAAGAATGCTCCTATTTATAGGAAAATTTTAGGGGACAAGCATCTCCAAATTTTAATTTAATATCATTTAAGTATTAATTTCTACAACAAATATGCTAAAAAAATGCCCCACTCTAAATTTTTAATTTAGTTGACTAATATTATTAAATTTTTGATGTAGAGCGTAGTACGAATGGGAATAATATGAGATACTCTCTCAAGAAACAAACGAACAGAAATTTCAATTCACAAATAATCTGCCTTCTCTTCGGTTCGATACAACAAAAATAAGAAAAGAAAATAATAATAAGAATCCTACTCTTGCTAAACACTGCAAGTTATTAATTATCCTACCATAATTACTAAAAAAAGTAAAGGAAATAAAGCTAAAAGATTGCTGAAATAATAGGAAATAAATAGACTATACCCGAAAACGGTCATATTTATTCACATACGCAATGGCGGTCTCGTCTTCATCATCCTCCCCCGGTTGAGGAGGATTCGGCCTCGAATCCGAACCGGTCTCGTCTTCGTCAGAGTTATCCCCCACAAAAGGCACCAAGTGCTTGACATTGAACACATCCGACGTACGAATATGGGAAGGAAGACGAAGCCGATAAGCATTCGGATTGATCTTCTCAATCACCTCCACTGGTCCAATCTTACGGGCTGACAACTTGTTATACTCATGGGCCGTGAATCTATCCTTCGTCAACACGGCCCAAACAAAATCACCCACCGAGAACTCGACGTGATGACGCCACACATCTGCTCGTCGCTTGTAGGAGTCGGTCGTGGCCTCCAGCCGAGCCCGTGCGGCTGCATGAGTCGCCTTCAAATCAGCGATGAACTCGACGGCCCGCCGATCGCCCGCCTCCATCTCCGCGAGGAAAACGACCCCCGATGTTGTCCCTCCGATGGCCAAGGTCGTCCTCTTGTGGTCGCCGCCGCTGTCCTCCAGCGAACGGATTGACCTCGCTGAACGTGTCCTCATCATCGGTGCCGGACGGAGTCCCTGGCGAGCGCCGACGGGGCGCCCCGCCATAGCCACGCCCTCCACGGCCTCCGCGAAGCCCACCGCGCCCGGCCCGTTCACCGCCGTCGCGTCTCGCACGATTCTCCTCCATCATGGTGGCCATAGCCTGGCGAATCTCCTCAATCCCCGATGAGATGTCCGTGAATCGGTCGTCCACCCCTTGGAATCGCTCTTCCATTCGTTGGAAACGATCGTCACCGTTATCTCGCTTCGGCGGCATCGTGGATCGTCGCTGGTCTCTGAAACGATCGTCAACGAGACCGCCATTGTGTATCTGAATAAATATGACCGTCTTCGGGTCTAGTCTATTTATTTTCTATTATTTCAGCAATCTTTTAGCTTTATTTCCTTTACTTATTTTAGTAATTATGGTAGGATAATTAATAACTTGCAGTGTTTAGCAAGAGTAGGATTCTTATTATTATTTTCTTTTCTTATTTATGCTGTATGGAACAGAAGAGAAGGCAAATTGTTTGTGAATTGAAATTTTTGTTCGTTCGTTTCTTGAGAGAGTATCTCATATTATTCCTATTCGTACTACGCTCTACATCAATTTTTCAGCTCAACAATTGCATAAAATAACATAAAAAATGAGTCGTCATTAATATAAAAATTAAGATGCTTCAAATGATGAAGATTCTACAAAATAAAATGATTTCCACAATTTATTTTTATTTTTAATTTTAATTTCGAATTTTCTAATAAAATCAGAAAATAATTTTCAAAAATTATTTTTAACTTATATTAATATCTCTCATAATATATAAATCATTTACAAATGAGGAAAAACATGCTTAAAAATAACATAAACACTTTTATTTTTCTAATAATAGCATAAATTGTGAAAATTCACAATTAATTAAAATTATGCTATTCTTAATCTTTTTAAAAAAAATCCATAATAACTAAACTTTTATGTTTAATAAAATTTAGATATCAATAATAAAATTTTCGGAATGAAATCGGACTTAAATTCCATTTACGATTGAAAACCGAAGATTTTATTATAATCTCTACTGTTCTCGATTATGAATTTTAACTTAATCTTGAAATACTTTACTTATTATCTATACTCAATTAATTACTCTTACTGATTTACCTTTTAACTTTTTACTGTGGTAAATAACTTTTACTACAGTAAATAAATTTTACTGCGGTAAATAAATTTTTACTACGGTAAATAATTTTTACTGACTTACTAAAATATGGGGTATTACAATCTACCCTCCTAAAAACTATTTCCGCCCTCGGAAATACTGAAACTGAAATACATACTTACTGAGTATATATATCAGAACTCAAAATCCGGAAAACGTGCTCTAATATCAGCTTCTTGCTCCCAAGTGGCATTTGATTCTCCGTGGCGATTCCATCTGATACGAACAAGGGGAATATCTCGCTTCCTGAGCCTCTGAACCTTTCGGTCCAAAACTGCTATAGGCTGCTCCTCGTAGGTCAAATCTGGTTGAATCTCAATCTCATTATGCTGAAGCACATGATCTGGATCGCACACGTAAGAACGTAACATAGATACATGAAATACGTCATGCACACTAGCCAACTCTGGAGGTAAAGCTAAACGATAAGATACCTCTCCAATCCGTTCTGGAACATCGAACGGACCTATACAACGAGGATGCAACTTACCTTTCTTCCCGAAACGAACGACACCTCGCATTGGTCGAACTTTCAGAAAGACTATCTCCAGCTTTGAAATTCATCTCTCTCCGATGATTATCTGCTGAAGACTTTTGCCGACTTTGAGCAGTCTTGAGCCTTTCCCGAATCCAGGCTACTTGCTCAACAGTTTCCTCGATCATCTTTGGACCAAGTACTAGCTTCTCTCCGACATCTTCCCAATAAAGGGGCGAACGACACTTGCGGCCGTAAAGTGCTTCATAGGGAGCCATCTGGATTGATGAATGGTAGCTGTTGTTGTAGGCAAACTCCACTAACGACAACCATTTCTCCCATTTGGCACCTGTATCCAGAATGCAAGCTCTGAGCATATCTTCAAGCGTCTGGATCGTCCTTTCGAACTGGCCATCTGTCTCCGGATGATAAGCTGAACTGAAACTTAACTTCGTGCCCATTGCTTCATGCAAACTGCTCCAGAACCTGCTGGTGAACCAGATATTATTGTAACAGGCACCCCGTGGAGTTGAATAATTCCACGGGTATAAATTTCAGCTAACTTATCCATTGACATGGTCATTGCTACAGGCATAAACCGGGCAACTTTCGTCAACCTGTCTACTACTACCCAAATCGCATCATGCTGTTCTGACGACTTAGGTAGCCCTGTAACAAAGTCCATAGTCACTTCTTCCCACTTCCACTTAGGAATCTCCAAAAGCTTCAACAAGCCTAATGGACTTCGGTGCTCCGCCTTAACTTGCTCACAGACCAAACACTTCCTCACAAAGTCTGCCACACTTCTCTTCATTCCTTTCCACCAAAAACGACTTTTTCAAGTCATGATACATTTTGGTGCTTCCAGGATGAGCTAAATATGGCGCACTATGTGCTTCGGTCAAGATCTCCTTTCGCAAGGCCTCGACTTTTGGCACAACGATTCTTCCTCTGAACTCTAAATCTTGATCTGCGCCTTGGCAAAATCCCTCTACTCCTTCAGCTCGAACTTTCTCTTCTATCTTTCGAACAAATCGATCGAAAGATTGCTCCCGCCTGATCATGTCTCCCAGCGCAGGCTGAACCTGCATCGAGTTAATGGTTCCCCAGATCTCATTAAGAAGCGCTTTGACAACTTCAATCTTCATCCGAGCAAACTCTTGAATGAGTTGGTTCTGTCGAGTGATACAACAGGCTAGCTCACCCTTCACCTTACGGCTTAGGGCATCTGCTACGACATTGGCTTTACCCGGATGATACTGGATAGTGCAATCATAATCCTTTACAAGCTCCAACCATCTTCGCTGGCGCATGTTGAGTTCCTTCTGCGTAAATATATATTGCAAACTCTTGTGATCAGTGAATATTTCGCACCGACCACCATGGAGATAGTGCCTCCAAATCTTGAGCGCATGCACTACTGACGCCAACTCCAAATCATGTGTTGGATAGTTCTGCTCATGTGGTTTTAATTGCCTTGAAGCATAGGCAACCACTTGACCATCTTGCATGAGTACACATCCAAGACCCCTTTTCGAAGCACCACTATAAATGGTGAAACTTCTAGTAGGATCAGGAATAATCAGCACTGGAGTTGATGTGAGCTTCTTCTTAAGCTCTTGGAAACTCTTCTCACAACGATTGGTCCATTCGAACTTTACAGATTTTCTCGTTAAATTTGTCAAAGGGAGAGCAATCTTTGAAAACCCTTCGATAAATCTATGATAATAACCTGCTAGTCCGAGAAAACTTCGAACTTCTGAGGGATTCTTCGGCACTGACCAGTTCTAAATCGCAGAAATCTTCTCTGGATCCACCTCTACGCCTTTCTCAGTGATAATGTGGCCTAAGAATGCCACTTTTTTCAGCCAAAACTCGCACTTTGAGAATTTGGCATACAACTTCTCCTTTCTAAGGGTACTGAGAACAACCCTCAGATGTTGTTCATGCTCGGCTCGACTCTTGGAATAGAACAAAATATCATCGATAAAGACAATGACAAATTGGTCTAAATATTGATGAAAAACACGGTTCATCAAGTCCATGAACATCGCTGGTGCATTACTTACCCCAAACGGCATTACCACGAACTCATAGTGACCGTATCTTGTTCGAAACGCAGTTTTAGCTATGTCAGATTCTTTAATCTTCAGTTGATGATAGCCTGAGCGTAAATCTATGTTTGAAAATACGCAAGCTCCTCTCAACTGATCGAACAAATCATCTGTCCTTGGGAGCGGATATTTAATTTTGATCGTTAACCGGTTTAACTCCCGGTAATCGATACACATCCTCATGGATCCATCCTTCTTCTTGACAAACAAAACAGGTGCTCCCCAAGGTGACACACTTGGTCTGATGAAACCAAGTTTCAACAACTCTTGGATTTGAGTTTTGAGCTCTTGCAATTCCTTCGGTGCCATCCGATACGGCACCTTCGACACCGGTGCTGCTCCTGGAACAAGGTCGATTGTGAACTCCACCTGCCTGCTCGGTGGTCCTCCTGGTAGTTGATCCGGGAACACATCCACAAACTCACGAGCAATAGGAACGTCATGAAGTATTTGTATTCTCGAAATTCCATCGACCATGCTCATCAAGTAGCCTTGGCAATCCTCCCGTCGGACGATCTTTCTCGCCTTCGCCATGGAAATCACCCGAGGCAACGTTCGCATCTTCGAGCCATAGAAAGAAATTTGATCACCCTCCGAAAGATAAAGAATTACCTCCGATCGCGGCAGTGAATATCGGCACAATAACGAGATAGCCAATCCATACCGAGTATGAGGTCAAAATCCCTCATCTCGATAACATAAGCGTCGACCTCCAAGATTTTCCCTCCAATATTGAGATTAAGGCTATCCACCTTAGAGTTTGTCACTATTTTTCTTCCTGAGGCTAAACTTACCTCAAGAGGGTAAACAGTGTTAATGAGTCGTACTCCTACGGCTTCTATACATCGTTTTGACACAAAAGAATGTGACGCTCCTGTGTCAAATAATGCAAAAATAGAAACATCATTTAGAATAATCATCTCAGACATAGTACCCGGGTTCTGAACCGCCTGAGCTTGATCCACAGCATACACTTGGGCTTGTTGCCCTGCTCGCCTCTGAGGCTGCCCTTGACGTTGCCCTTGTCTATCTGGGCATTCCTTGAACATATGGCCCGGCTTCTTGCAGTGATAGCAAATGTTCTACCCTGTTAGACACTCTTCTAAATGGGAACGTCCACACTTGCCACATACTGGAAACTGTTGTTGCCTCTGCTTGTTATTCTGGTTGTTCTGAGGGCCCTTCCACTTTCTTTTGCCTTTACCCTTTGCCTGTTGGACAGGCATTGGTTGCACGGGTGGAAGTGCTGTAACCTGAGCAATTGGCTGCATCTGAACTTGGCCATTGCCCCTCCGGAAACTGGCGTCCACCTCCTGAGCCTTGACCACTATATCAGCGTATGTCTGAATACAGTGTCCGGCTACATGATGACGAATGGCTGGCAGTAACCCATCTTGAAATCGCCTAGCCTTCTTTACCTCTGTATCCACAAGATATGAAACGAAGGATCCTAGTCGAGTGAACTCCCGCTCATATTCATCAACAGAGCAGTTTCCCTCGACTAACGCCCGAAATTGACGTTCCATCTCAGCACGGTAATGGGCTGGATAGTACTTCTCTTCTAGAATCTCCTTGAACTGGATCCAGGTGAGATTCTCTTTCTGCCCATGACACATGCCCCAGAAAGAGTTCCACCATAATCTCGCGTCTCCGGTCATCTGAAGTTGAGCACAGAGAATATGGTGCCTCTCGCTACATTCAATGATCTCAAATATAGATTCGAGACCCTGAATCCATTCCTCGACTAAACGAGGATCTCCTCGTCCTGAGAATTTCTCAGAATTGTATAAACGGAATTAAGCAATGACTTCTGCTATCGTTAACTCCCTCCGAGCTTGAGGTGCCACCTAAAATTTTATCGCAAAAGATAAACTTTTAGCACACTCAGAAAATACATGCAAGATATTATAATTATTGAGCATCTAGTCTCATTTCTAAGATTTGGATATCTGATTCTTATTGAGCATAGACTTAGTAATTTGTATATATTTAAACTTCATAAAAAAAACTTGTAGCAACACTTACCTGTTAGCCGGCGAGGTGTGAGCATGGTATGGCCGGTTTTCTTGATACTTTCTTTTCAAAACATAAACTTTTAGTATACAGAACGCTTAAACTTTGGCTCTGATACCAACTGTAACACCCCGCTTATCAGAGTAAATTTTTCGCAATCTTTTTAACACAGGATGCTACTAAAACTTATTTTCTTTAAAATTTGTTTCCTTAAGCTTGATCTAACAATTGAGTTAGACATAAGTAAAACAAATTCAATATCGAACAAGTATGGAAAACTAAACTTGTTTATAATGACAATTCCCAATTCATTTCAATATAAAACTTAAATATCAAATCACACATGTTCAAATCTTAAAAGAAAAACGTAGCGGAATATCCTACAAGCATGGCATAAAAACCGAAACCTTTATTTAAAAATCCATAATAGCAAATGAATCAAAATCACGACCGATACCACCACAACTTGTCTCACACCTGCGCACCGACCCTGTTTCCTGAAAATGATAATAGTGGGACGTGAGTACTAATCCACTGTACTTCGTAAAAACTCATACTAAAGTAAACAGTAAGAATAATATCAATATCATAATTCTCGCTATGTAACTTGAACTTGAACTTTGCTTTGCAACTACCGTACTGCCGGTTCTCACGTGATCACATTTTGGGGGTCGCCACCCCAAAACTCAGTCTTGACTGAGCGAGTCTAATCTGAACTTAGGATGTCTAATAAAGGACTAGGTCCTCCACCCCATGTACTTAGGATGTCTAATAAAGGACTAAGTCCTCCACCCCAAGTAATAACTTAAATACATACCTTGAATATGATAGTAGCTATTATACTCAGTGTAATACCCAGGCTGGGTTCCCACCTTTCTTCTCGAAAAATATTGAAAAATTGTAAGTGTTGCTCTTGGTAGCCGAACTTCTCACGCTACACAAAAATATAAACAAATATACTAAGTACTATGCTCGAATACTCAATAAGATATTGAGATTCTTAACTTTAACTGATAACTTTTAACTTACCCGAATCTAGCCAAAATGTTATAGCTCAAATAATCATAATACTTTTAATAACTCAAACTCTCATTTGATGCCAAAACATTATATAGATCATGCTTTCTAAATAACAGTTTATAAACTTGCAAGTGAAAAATATATAACACGTGCTCTTCAAAATTTCACATTAATTATTATAATGAGAAATTTCATACTAAATTCATATTAACATGCTTTATCTATAATTTTAGTAATTAATCCATTCAACTCATTTTAAGTTTAACTTTAACATATGTATTCTAAACATATATATAAAGTTACCATAAAAATTTCACTTTAAAATAATACTCATATATTTAGATATATTATTTCAAAGTTGAAAATATAACAAAATATTCAATTTGCTATCATACTTGTCTTTGAAAAAAAATCTATTTCTCATGCTTCAATTATCTAAAAATTCTAAAACTTTAATCATAAGTCTCAACTAAATCAAGAAATATCCTGTAAATTTTCTCATAAAAATAATAACCATAAAGTGAGATATGAATTTCCAAATAATGCTTCTCTTGTTGAAATTCGAGATTTACTCACTTATGTTCATTATTTTCTATAGCATGCTAAACAACTCCAATAAATATAAAATTTAAACTGGAAGATCTTAACTAATATATGAATTGACCATAAAATTTTTCAACTCAAAATAATATCAATAGATAGGGTATTTTCATATCACAAGTCATCATTACTACACAGATTTTTCACTAGACAGCACCTTAATTAATGATTTTTATAAAATTCATTTTAACTTCAATTAATCTAAAAATTTCCAGTAATACCCGTAACATAATGATGACCTCATATAAAAATTTTCATAATTTTTAGAATTTAATAGCTTGGTCAAAAACGAACAAACATAGGAAGCTGCAACATAAACTTTAAATAATCTTACTTTATAATCTTATTATATATATTTATATATATATTTATATATATAAAATTTATAATTTCTAACATGATAACATATCAAAAACACATATAAATACTTATAATTCTTAGCTATACTTGATGATATTAAAGTTTGAAGACATACATACCTCTTCTACTCTTAAGAAAAGAAACTTGCTCCAAACACTTCTCGAAATTGCTCGGTTTCTCTCTTAAATACTCGATTCTCACTATTTCTCTCTTATGACATAAGTTTTGAATTTTTGAGGTGTAATACTAACATTGAAGAATGCTCCTATTTATAGGAAAATTTTAGGGGACAAGCATCTCCAAATTTCAATTTAATATCATTTAAATATTAATTTCTACAACAAATATGCTAAAAAAAATGCCCCACTCTAAATTTTTAATTTAGTTGACTAATATTATTAAATTTTTCAGCTCAACAATTGCATAAAATAACATAAAAATGAGTCATCATTAATATAAAAATTAAGATGCTTCAAATGATGAAGATTCTACAAAATAAAATAATTTCCACAATTTATTTTTATTTTCATTTTTAATTTCGAATTTTCTAATAAAATCAGAAAATAATTTTCAAAAATTATTTTTAACTTATATTAATATCTCTCATAATATATAAATCATTTACAAATGAGGAAAAACATGCTTAAAAATAACATAAACACTTTTATTTTTCTAATAATAGCATAAATTGTGAAAATTCACAATTAATTAAAATTATGCTATTCTTAATCTTTTTTAAAAAAAAATCCATAATAACTAAACTTTTATGTTTAATAAAATTTAGATATCAATAATAAAATTTTTGGAATCAAATCGGACTTAAATTCCATTTACGATTGAAAACCGAAGATTTTATTATAATCTCTACTGTTCTCGATTATGAATTTTAACTTAATCTTGAAATACTTTACTTATTATCTATACTTAATTAATTACTCTTACTGATTTACCTTATAATTTATTACTGTGGTAATTAACTTTTACTATAGTAAATAAATTTTACTGCAGTAAATAAATTTTTACTGCAGTAAATAATTTTTACTGACTTACTAAAATATGGGGTATTACATGTGCCACCTCTCATGTGACAGTGCATAAAACCCAGATCGACCTTGTCCTTTCGGGGGTCCTTGAATTTGTATTCTTGGTCAACATAGTATTTTGATCTTTCGAACCGTGTATGAATCCTCAAATCAACAACTCTCGATTATGCGAGACTCGTCGATTAGTTTCCTCTGCCTCGTGCAAAATTTTCTCGAGATGGCGCGATATAAGTCCCGCATTGATGTTAAGCGGAGTCTTGAGTCTCAACTAGGGACTATGTATACTTCGTAGAGATCGAGACCTACGAAAAGTGAGAGGGTATTGGAGTTAGATCGTTAGTAGGGGAATTCCGAGCATCCCCATTTGTGAGACCGACTCTGCGGCAGGAGATCGTTACCGAATAGCTAGTCGATACTTCCTAACCTGCACACGAGATATTACTCGTGTCGACGAGAAATGAAGTTTTGTCATAGGTGTCAACAGTGTCGTGTGTTCTGAAAGTATCGATTTTGAGGAAAGCCAAAGGATTATTTGAATTAAGAAAATTTCTTAGTTAAGAAACAAGTAGTAGTATATCGATGTATGAATCAAGCATATACTATAAGGAGTATATTTTACACAATCAATCTATTTGAAAAGATAGAAACGTTAGCAACCTTGAAAATATGAATGAAACAGAAAAGATTCATGAAGATTCAAGCACACTGTTGAGGATATCATTATTACTAAGAAGGTAATACAAAGGCATCATATATCGCAAATATCGATAAAGTAAAAGTGAATCCTCAACTAATACAAGATGATATACAGGGAGGGTGCGTCTCAAGAGTACAGGACCCCTTAATTCTGCCACCCATAACATTATATCAAGGTTTATAAAGATAGATCCGTTGGATCAAAAGTTCGCTTTTGCTTAGTCCCTTGAGTTTCCACAGAATCTTGAGAAGTGATGTTTTCTTGAAGTTTCTTGATAATTCCAGCAGCAGTATCAGCATATTTGAAGATCTCTCTAGTAGAATCATATATAAAAGTCTGAAATAAACTTTGATCAAGAAAACCAAGAAGGCCATTGAAGATGTGCTGGGAATTTAATAGACCAATGGGCTTATTAT
>CACSLK010024474.1:2769787-2782809 GCA_902706635.1 Striga hermonthica
CAAATCATATAATTATTCTTACTCACCAAAATACCTCGTATGTCATCCTAACAGAATAGGAATCACTTGGTAAATCAAAGAAATAAGAGATAAAAATATATGCCTATTTTATATTATATTACAGCTTAAGAGAACGCATTAATCACTGAAGGGCGAGGTTAAACAACGGTCAGTGAGTCTCATAACCTTTGCCTTCTGCGGTCCTGTTCAACACTTAACATAAGTGCCAGTGTAATCCTTCAGTCAAAGACCAACTGAATCGAGAATACACTACAGTCTTTTTCCAAGTGGGGTCTCACTGTCAGTCTAGACTGTGAACGAATAGTTTAGTCTTATAAAGAACCGATAGGTGATCTTTCTGTTCGAAACTCTTCGAACCACACTACCTCAATATAAGACATGGAGTATGTATTGCATAAATAAATAAACTGCAAATATATGTACTTGACCGAAACATGATTGCCAGATCAAAATAGAATTAATAGAATCTGCAAAACACAGCTTTTACAGCATACCTCTAACACTCATAACTACATATATAACAATTCACTAGGTTCAACTTAGCTCATATAACACATATAGTCATGCATTTAACAAGTAAATTCCATTATCGAAAATACAACACAAGGTTTTCAAAACATAACACGCACAATGATTTTAAAATCAACACAACTTGCATGAAATATATCATTTAATCATGATTCCAGTTGCATTAGAACCCTAAGACATGCATATACAATTCTTATGAAGACACCAAAAACAATTAAGGTCATTTACCAGGAGATAATTTAGAAAACATCCAGAATAGTGTTGCAGTCAGCAAAACCGAGTTTTTAAACATGCCGAGCTTCAGTAATTGACACATAACTTATGCTATAGACCTTTAAATGACATTATTCAAGGACCAACATAAAGCTAAGAAATAAGGACACAACTTTTATGCAGACCTCAAAAGAAAATAATGGCATTTAGTAGATCATATATTGACTAACATAATGAACCTAGTTGCAGTCCGGGTAACATAAACATGCTTGCACATAGTTTCAGTAAAAAAGATATAATTCATACTGAACGTATAATATTGACATTATTCTTACATTGTTAGAAATATAAGAGGCAGCCCTACAACTTTCATGTAGAACAAAGAAGCAGATAAGGTCATGAAGAAGGTATAAAAGCAATTAACTTCTAAGAATCAATTTCTGCCAAAAGTACAAAACTCATCTCATGCATATCCTAAATCAATTTAACATAACTCGAGCTACAGACATCATATCAGCATGAACTTTATCCCATACAAAATCTAAGAAATAGACCTATAACTTTCATGAAGATGACAAACTCATTTAAAAAAATTAAGACACAATAAACATGTCACACATTAAATATAAACATGCCGGGTTTTACAGAAAACTGCTTGCACGATATTTTTGTAAAAATCATAACTCACTCGTTTAAAATCGGATTTACAAAGTTCCAATGTCCAGAGTAAGCTGAGAAAATTCACTACATTTCATATGAAAAATAAAACTTCAAGAAACGAGTTTTTGAAGGCCAAAACAGAAGCACAACAGAACAGTAACAACAAAATAAATCATGAATTCTCAATGAACTTTATCTCTTTAATCTCATATCCAAAGAAACGCATTAAAACAACATCGAAGCATCTTATAACTTCAATATGACACACAAAACAAGAGGAATCATCATCAATATGCTCGATCAACCATTTCAACACAACATCATAAGAACTCATCATACTTCAGATAAATATACAAATCATCAAGCCCTAGTATGCATGTTCAATTAAATCATCAACATATATCCATAGTAACACACAATCTAAAAGCGTTTCGAGCCTTAATACCGTTCTCAGGGTACTCGGGCTCGACAGCTTGCGAGTGGCTCGCGGGTGCAAGCGTGTTCCCGGCGGCCTGAGGTTTAAGGGTTTAAAGGACGACTTTATGAGGGAGAAAGGAGGTGCTCTGATCGATATATGGAGCGCGATACAGCTTCTGATTTTCTGGTGAGGAGATCGTGAATAAGAGGAGAGATATATTAATAGCGGCTATAACTTGGAAGGAGAATAAAAGAGTTAGAAAAGGAATAACTTCTTTCTTGTTTTTGGGTGGTATTGGCGTGAGAAAAAGGAGCTGGAGAGTTGGTCAAAGTTTCTAATAATAAAGCTTAATTATTTGAAAGTTTGAACTTACAAATCCAAACCAAACGATGAAAGGCGTGTTGCTCATTTTGGGCTGATTTCAATGCTTAAGGGCCGAGTAATTGGCAGCCAAAAAAAGGCTGAATAGGTGGCCACCAATCCTCGAATATATTTTCCAAGGAAAAAGGGTTCGAATTTAGTCTACGCGATTAATCCAAAAATTGTCGAACGAGTCGAACGATCAATAATATTGGCAAGCAAATAAATATTTATATTATTCAATCAATAATATAAAAATTGAAAACTAAATAAAGGCATAGAAAAACAAAATAAGAACGCCGATAAATAAATAATCCGAATAAATCAACAATTCGGACAGATTAAATTCAGTTTACGCAATTAAACCGAAATTGCCGAACGACAAAAGTTTTAAAAATAAAACGAACCAGTAATCAATTATATTATTTTAGTACCATTTATTGACGACATCACGACCACTATAAAGAAACATAAATTATATAAATGAAACCGATAAATAGAATAATCCGAGAAATTTTATAGATCGAACGGAGCACTACAATCTACCCACCTTAAAAGAACTCCGTCCTCGGAATTACAACAGACAAACATCCCAACAAGGGACGATAAACATAAAAGAGGGAACAAACCCATGAAGTTCGGATACTCTGCCCGAATCTCGTCCTCACTCTTCAAAGTCGTCTTGCCCTCGCCCTGACTACCCTCACTGGACTTTGACGAGTACTCCTCCCGGCTATTCCCTAATGGACCCTCTGTTCCAATAGGTTACCGGTACCTCCATACAGGTACGGTTATGCTTATCACGCAGCTCGTCACAATTCACATGTACCCCGAGATCACGTGCGCGTTCCCTCCATCATGAGGCATAGAACGTGTCATACATTCTCGCAAGCTCCGGTGGTAGAGTCAACCATCAGGCCAAGTCATCGACTTGGTCGAGAATCATAATAGGACTAAATAAGCGTGGTCGTATCCTCATCTCTTTTCAGAATCAAGGCGCATAACACCCTTGATCGTACTATCACTTTGAACGGTACTATCGGTATCATCGCTTTATCATCATCATTACAAGCGTGTTTACCCATGGTAAGAAAATCCTCACATAATACTCGTCTATCAATACACAAGACCTTAATTGTCTATCGCAGAGTTGATCTCACAAATGGGAACACTCGACATTCCCCTACTAATAATCTAACTCCAATGCTCTCTCCTTTCTCGTAGATTTTGATCTCTATGAAGTACACCTAGTCTCCAATCGAGAATCAGGACTGCCCACATCAATGCGGGACTTTTATCTCGTCATCTTGAGAAAATCTCGCGTGTACAATAGAAACTAATCGACAAATCTCGCTTAATCGAGAATTGTTGATTAGGGAAAACACACAACGGTTCAAAAGATCAACACAAAATTTGACCAAGAATACTGATTCAATGGCCCAAACAGTACAATGTCGGTCCGGGTTCAGTGCACTGTCACTCGAGAGGTGGCACACTCGCTGGCGCTGCATATGCGGAGCTCTGGGATGCGTGTGTGTACCTACCCAGAGACCATCTACAAGGTCGAGGTTTGGCCATGCACACTAGCCTGGGGAGTCCGTGCGTTCGGTGATGGCGGCTGCAACAGTCGTGCGAGTCAATGGTCGGCTGCGTACTAGCCTCGCGTCTCTCAGCTCATTGCATGCTCGGCCACCACTTCGCATGGCGACACCCAGCCAGGGTCGGCGTTCGGTTCGAGGTACATACCAGAAATTTCAATAGCAGGGTTCATAATTTCCTAGGTAATCAGATAGGAAAAGGTTTCTCCACAAAACTTTCAATGCTGTAACGTTTGGGTTTAACAACGGTCTCCCAAAGAGATCGAACGTTGGCATCATTGCCAGGAATAATCCTAACTCGGCGGTCATCGCCGATCACTGGAATGGTTAGCTCGCTTGACTTTACCGACTAACAGTGTCGGCTGTCACGACAGCTTTTACTCATGTAGCTAATTATGTCGACAGTCCTAAAGGAGTTTGACTTACATACACTGCCTATAGCTTCCACACTTCAAGATTTTAGCATAAAGCTTCTCTCGTAAGTGTTTCCAGTTAACAATATAACACCAATCAAATTAAGTCATATAGGGCACATAAGCAAGGACGACGACGAAAAACTAATTTTTGAAATTTCACAACTCAATTGGCAAAAAAAATAATAGCAGGCAGCGATTTTATAATTGATGAAGCTCTCAGCACACGAGTCATATGAGCATGATTCAAGTTGGAAAATGATCCTAAGTCATGCTCCTACGACTTTAATGAAGACATCTACAACAAACTATGTCATTTGATCACATTTTTTTTTCAACAAACATTAAAGTCATGGCCGCAGTCCAAAACAGAAATGTCTAACTTACATGAACTCAGTAATTCAAGGATATTACAAGCTACAGGCATGATTTTCATTTAATTCAAAAACCACTGGAAAAGATAACATCATAATCTACAACTTTTCTGAAGACCACCTTGGCAAATAATGACACTAGCATTGAGTTTAAACATCAAACATTCAATACATATAAAATCTGCCAGAAAATAAGTTTTCACTTACAGCACCTCAGTAATTCACATATAACTTAAGTTATAGACCCCATAAACATGCGATTCCAAAACCTATAAGCACTCAAGACTAAAACTTTCATGTTAAACACTTTCGCGTTCGAGCATGATTGATACTCTTAAAAAGATCATACATTAACCATATGCGCACAGTCACGATTTCATAAAGCTGGGTGCACAACAATATTGCAAAAATCCTAACAAACTCATTTTAAATCCTTTTTCCAAGATTCCAAAAGCCACAGAAACATAACGTATATACTTTATTTCATTAGAAGAACTCATCTCCAAGAAACGGGTTCTTGAAGGTTAAAACATAGGCACAAACAGAGGCTCAAAACAAAGATTTTCATGCAATTTATAGAGAAACTTCATCATTTAGCTCCCTATTCATAAACTACTAAATTAAACCCCAAAAACATGATTTATAGCATATCATCATGATTCTCAACATGAATTCCCAGCTTTCAACCAAATCACATAAACATACTTGAACATAAAAAAAGTCATATAATCCCCATCTCATAGTCAACTTATCATGCTTTACATAACATCAAACTTAACATCTCAAGCCATATAGTGTAACTACAGCATGCATAACAACACACATTTATACCTTTTTACAATCGCGTTCCTCGCAACCATGGCACAAGATATTCTCGCGGTGTCGGATTAGTCCACTCGTCCCATGAACGACGTCGTCAACTTTCACCCATGCATCGGTATTCAGGACTTCTGCTCGATTTAATGCACCAGAATTAACAACCTTCGCCTCTCTAGAGGCCTAGCCACTCTCATGAGTCGCGACAATGATACGACTAGGTTCTCCTAAATTATGAGGGGGTCGATCAGCAACCTGAACGTGGCACCTAAATGCCACTTTCTGTCCTCGTCAACTAGGTACTAACGCGCACCTACTGGTCCTATCGACAAGGGTTCTAGTTTTCCAAATGATCGCATACACTAGGGATTTACTTGGTTCTTTCTCTTTCGAGATGGGTTACGAATGGTCCTACCCTGAGGACACTAAACGGAATCTTGTAGTAAGAAAACTGTTACAGACACTCAATTTAATAACATCATATCGAAACTCTCAATAAAGAGCTTCTAAAGTCGTGATATCACTCTATACCACTAGAGTTCAAGTCCATATATACGGAGGGTAAATTTCTAAGCCCCAAATACGTCATCAGTCTCATAACTGTGACGCCCCGAATAATATCATAATTCATCAATTCATAACATAAGCAATTTCATATCACTTATGTAATCATACCTGAGTTGGCGCGGCACGACGGAAGCGAGTGGTCATAACTACACCGTATAATCCAAATATTTCACAGTGTCCATAAAATTCACATTAGGTTGTCTATAGAAACACAGACCAGCTCTGATACAAAACTGTAACGCCCCACTTTTGATTTTAAAGAAATTATGGACTTTCAAAAAAATTAATAAAATTTTCAAAACCCAATTTAAAACATTGGCGGCGTTATTCATTTAAAACCCAAATCAATATCACATATAATAGTCATCACCATTACATTAATCATAAATCAATACCCTGACCAGGGTTTCATTCAACATCAACCATTACCCAAACCGAGTTTTTCCAAATTTGTCACAGAGTGAAAGGGGCATCTCACCAGAATTATTTCAATTCATAATCAAGGTTCATAAATTCCAAGTTCATAATATTACGAATAAGTTCAGATAGAGAAAGCAACTAATTAACGGTCTGGTCATATAGACCGACCACGACCCGCTCCACTCCATCGTGCCCGCACTGACTTAACCTGCAACCGAGAGGAAACAGGTAGGGGTGAGCACATACGAAAACCGTTGTGCTCACCACTATGCAATAATCAATAATCAAGATAAAACAGGTATGGTCGCAGTATGAACATAAATCAATTAATTATCCCAATCTTATATCCCAGAGTTCGTTCTCATGTACACACATATAGCAACAGACTACTGGATAATATATCGAATGCCTTCGCTCAGGCCTTAAAACGAGTGCCCTACCAGCAGCAGTAAATCCACCCCGACGGCTAAGACCTACGCCTTGGTCTTAAAAACGGGGATCACCAGCCAAGGCCCATGCCCTGGTCTGCCATACATAATAAAGGACAATACCCATCGGGTACGTTCTATAGTTACGGGGATTACCGTTCGACGGCCGATACAACACACATCAAATGCTACATGGTTCACATGCATACATTGATCATACCAGGGGCAACAACAATTAATCATGGCATAGAAATTTCATAAATAAAACAACCCACCTGGTTACTGAAAGGTAGAACATTACAAGCAGTGGAATGTAGGTCGAGGCTCGACTCCTCAATCACCTACATTTATTAAAATAGCCCTATAAATAACTATCCAACTCATAACTACACATATAACCATTCACTATATTCAAATCAGCTCATATAACACATATAGGCATGCATTTAACAAGTAAAATCCATTATCGAAAATGCAACAAAAGTTTTTCGAAACTCAAGATGCGCAACGATTTTAAAATCAACACAACTTGCAACAGATATATCATATAATCATGATTCCAGTTGCATTAGAACCCTAAGAAATGCATCTACATTTCCTATGGAGACACCGAAAATAATTAAGGTCATTTACCAGGAGATAATTCAGCAAACATCCAAAATAGAGTTGCAGTCAGAAAACCAAATTTTTAAACATGCCGAGCTTCAGTAATTGATACATAACAGATGTTATAGACCTCCAAATGACATGATTCAAGAACCAACAGAAAGCTAAGATATAATTCTACAACTTTCATGAGAACCACAAAAGCAAAAAAGGGTATTTAACAGTTCATATATTGACTAACAAAATGAACCTAGTTGCAGTTCGGGGTAACATAAACATGCTTGCGCACAGTTTCAGTAAAACAGATATAATTCATACTACACGTATCATACTGACATGTTTTTTACATCCACAGAAAGCTAAGAGGTATCCCTACAACTTTCATTTAGAACACAGAAGCAGATAAGGTCATTAAGAAGGTGTAAAAACAATTAACATTTAAAAATCAATTTCTCCCAAAAGTACAAAACTCATCTCATGCATATCCTAAATCAATTTAACATAACTCGAGCTACAGACATCATATCAGCATGAACTTTACCCCATAAGAAACTTAATAAACAGACCTATAACTTTCATGAAGATCACAAACTCATGTGAAAACATTAAGATATAATAAATAGGTCACACATTAAATATAAACATGTTGCCAGGTTTTACAGAAAACTGCTTGCACGATATTTTTGTAAAAATCATAACTCACTTGTTTCAAGTCGGATTTACAAAATTCCAAAGCCCATAGAAAGCTGACAAAATGAACTACATTTTATATGAAGAATAAAACTTCAAGACACGAGTTCTTGAAGGCCATAACAGAAGCACAACAGAACAGTAACAACAAAATAAATCATGAATTCTCAATGATCTTCATCTCTTTAATCCCATATCCAAAGCAACGCATTAAAACATCATCTAAGCACCTTATAACTCAATATGATGCACATAACAAGAGGAACGAATCATCATAAACATGCTCGATCAACCATTTCAACAAAACATAATAAGAACTCATCATACTTCACATAAATACACAAATCATCAAGCCCTAGCATGCATGTTTAATTAAATCATCAACAAATATCCATAGTAACACACAATCTAAAAGGTTTTGAGCCTTAATGATGTTCTCGAGGGATCACGCGAAAAGAGTCTAGAAACGGCCAGAGCGCGCAGGTACTCGGGCTCGACAGCTTGCGCGTGGCTCATGGGTGCGGGTGTGTTCGCGGCGGCCTGAGGTTTTAGGGTTTAAAAGACGAATTTATGAGGGAGAAAGGAGGTGCTCTGATCATATATGGGGCGCGATATAGCTTCTAATTTTCTGGTGAGGAGCTCGTGAATAAGGAGAGATATATTAATAGCGGCTATAACTTAGGAAGCAGAATAAAAGAGTTGGAAGAGGAATAACTTCTTTCTTGTTTTTGGGTGGTATTGGCGTGACAAAAATGAGCTGTAGAGTTGGTCAAAGTTTCCAATAATAAACCTTAATTATTTGAAAGTTTGAACTTACAGAAAAAACTAAAGGCCATGAAAGGCGTGTTGCTCATTTTGGGCCGATTTCAATGCTTAAGGGCTGAGTAATTGGCAACAAAAATAGGGATGAATAAGTGGCCACCAATGGTTGTATATATAGCCAAGGAAAAAGGGTTCGAATTTAGTCTATGCGATTAATCCAAAAATTGTCGAATGAGTCGAACGATCAATAATATCGGCAAGCAAATAAATATTAATATTATTCAATCAATAATATAAAAAATGGCAATTAAATAAAGGCATAGAAAAATAAATTAAGAATGCCGATAAATAAATAATCCGAACAAATCCACAATTCAGACGGATTGAATTCAGTTTACCCGATTAAACCGAAATCGCTGAACGACGAAAGTTTTAAAAATAAAACAATCCAGTACTCAAATATATTATTTTAGTACCATTTATTGACGACATCATGAGCACTATAATAAAACATAAATTATATAAATAAAACCGATAAATAGAATAATCCTAGAAATTCTATAGATCGAACGGGGCACTACACGATCCCCATGAGTAACCGCCAATAGTACCCAAGTCGTCGAGCACCTCAGCTAGGTGCTTGGGACTCACTCTACTTCCACTCTTGTCGACGAACAAGGCGGTACACAGCAACACCCAAATCCAGGCACCAGCCTCATCCGAAGCTAACTGGCCTTTACCCCTGAACTTCTCCACAACAGAGGTTTCGGTCACCGAACCACGCTGCCAGAACGACGCAATCAGGTCAGGCTTCCTGACCGAAAGTATATCCATGCAATAAGCCTGACAGGCCTCTGTATCCGGGTACTCAACGACCACGACTCCCTCCACAGGAACCCCCATAATGGCCCGGACATCGTGCAGCATGGTGCTCATTTCACCAAAAGGCAGGTGAAACGAGTTAGTATCCGGCTGGCATCGCTTTACAAATGCAGTAAGCAGCAGAGTGTCCAAGTGGTCGTGCATGGAGTCTGCCAGATTTGGCAGCCCGGTCTGTCCGATCAGATCAAGTGCCTCGGAAGACATATCACGTTGCCAATCTTTCGGATTTTCAAGCGCTCGCTGTCAGTTCTGGCATTTCAGTAAGCCTCGCATCTCTCCATTCCACATTCGGGAGGCTACGTGCACTAGAAAGCTAGAAATCACACTCCCATCCATGGGCCCACCGACCACTGGACCTTTAACGATCCAGGCTGCCTCATGATCAGTCCTAGATCATTTGCTAGTACCAGCATTAGAATAGAACATATAAATATATAAATATATATATGTCATAATGTCACTAACAGTATTGATAATTTGTTATTACTAAGTCCAAATATTTAATGTCAAACAACAATAAATACGTAAATTATTTACCTTAGGATCCAGTGCTAGCAAAATGCCCCCCTAGTATGTCGTGGAGGAACAGGCCATAAGCGGAGCTACATGTGTGTTGGGGGAGGCCATTGTCCCCCCAACATTTTTTTTTTCCTATACTTATATTAAGATATCTATAATGATATTTTTATAATCATCCTATTTTTAAATAAATAAATTGAGACTTTGATAATCAACTGCCTTACCTAAGAGTATTAGCAGAAAAATCTGCAAAACTCTATCCTAACTCATTTGTACTAGTTCATGTACAATTGTTATAAATAATAAATAAATATTGTAAGTCTTCCATAAATATGCTTGTATATAACTTAATATGCTACGAGGAGTAAATTTAACAACAGAGCACTTAAAACATTCACTATATGCTTATAGAAAATTCAAATATGAGATTTTTAATTTTTTTTTTCATTTTGTACAAGTTCGAGTCAACTATTAATATGTTCCATAACATGAAAAATTTAAACAACTTTAATTGCTAACAAAATGTGAAAGTATATATTTTTCTATTACATTAAATAGATCATATTTTTTTTAAAATTACTAGTGAGAATCTCGCGATGCACGGGGTTTAATATTTTAGAATATTTTTTCAAAACTTCATTTTAACAATATATTAGCCCGCTTATCCGTTTATATTAATATAAATAATATTTAACATATATATTTATTTTTTAAGATAGAAAAAATAATAATATTACATACTTTGCTTCATCATAATACTCAAATTTATTTTATTCAAAAATTTATTGTCGTAACACTTATAGAATTAATTTTTTTATCCTAATGATAAATATTTATATTAATATTAGTTATTGATGTAATTATTTTTAAATTATATAAGCAAATTTAATGTTTAATAGGAATATGATTATATGGAAGGTAAGATAAAATGGAATGAAAAAACTTTAATTGAATAACCACACCATTTAAGGGATTATTTAATGCTGCCTTATTTTATGGTAAATAAAATTGAATAAATTTTCCAAAGTGACATTCAATTATTTTTGACGAATTTTTTTGTTACTATTTTTGATAAATAAGTTTTCTCTTTATATATATATATATATAAATGTAGATATAGATATTGTTCACCGCCTCCCGCACTAATTTTTTCTGAATCCGCCCCTGGAACAGGCCGAGCAGGCCGTGAAAGAGCCGCAGGCTGTGCAGGAACCGTAGGTCGTGCAAGAGGCTGTGGTGGGGTCGATAATATCGTCGTGATCATAGAAGATGCAGACTAATGCAAGTGTAAGCGTCCTGGTCCGGTTTGGAACGGATCGATCTTTGTCCTCACCGGTAGAACGCCAGAAACCTGCAAGTAACTCTCGCACCGGGGGTTGTGTCCGGTGAAGAGCCTCCGATGCTTAAGTCAGTATGTGTATGAGTATACTGAAGTGAAGAATGAATAGAATGTCTTAAGGGAGAAAGGCTCACCCCCTTTATATAGGGGTGAGATACCTGCCCTAATAGCTGCCCGGATAAGATGAGTTGGCTACCCAAGCTGCCCGTCCGTACTCTGACACACCGTGCGCATGTCAGAGGTTGCGCGGGGGCGTTGGGGAGCTGTCAGAGGTGGTTATCGGTATCCACCAATGTATTCTCGACACGTGTCCCCCTGCACATGGGGTAAATATTCTCCTGAGATTCGGTTAGAGGTTCCTACACGCGCCTGTGACTAGGCCGACTGTTAGGTCCTCGGAGCAATCGATCTGATGAGGTCGAACAGGTTGCTCGATCACTTATCTGGTCGAGCGATGGATTTGGTCGACTATCTGCCTGGTCGATTACCTAAATGATCGATCCTCTCTCCTTTTGGCTTGGCTTCCTCTTGGTTTGACCTTCTCGACCGGCTGAGCAGACCGGTTTAGCCTTGTGTATATAATATCCCATATCATCTAGTCCCCCCCACTCTGGTCAAGTCTGAATGACACGATCTAAGAGTGAATTGGTATTTATCGACCTCCTGGATAGCTCGTCATCCGATATCGACCAGCCGATAAGTTTCCCGCTCATGCTTTCAAATAATTCCCCATTAATTGCTAGAAATAAAGCCGTCTGTTTCAAGTCCTTTCTGTCACGCCCGCTTTTCTGCAACGCGTCACGTCTGCTGCATGTGTCAGGCGCTTTAATTATTACACCTCCTCGTCTAACGCGTCCATTTTGAACTCTGTGAGAGTTAATACTCCCCACCGTAGGATCTAGCTTTAATCCGACGGCCCTTATCTTTCAACCTTCCAATCTTCCAAGGTATAAATTTCATACTTAGCGTATTTTTAGACTTTTTCCACTTCTGCAACTCTTGTCTCTCTCTGTATCTAAAAATCCTTTATGCAAAACCCTAACTTTCTCGACGATTTCTCCTGCAATCCTCAAGCTTTCCTAATCCTTTCATCTGCCGTCATGAGTAAGTTACTCTTTACTTGAATTTACATTTCTTGCGCTTCGAATTCGTGTGTTTTTGAATTTTTCAAATTGGGCATCTTGGATCTCGCTAACTGGGCATTTTGAATTTGTGTATTGGGCGTCCTTGTTTGATTTCGCTTCCTTCTTCAAAAAATCCCCCAGAATCTTTGTTCTTCCACTTTAATTTCTCTGAAATCGCCCCCATCGTAGAACCCTAGTTTTTTCTCTTTTTGATTCCGTTTTTGTTGTTTGAAATTTTTTTTCTTTTTCAGATCCTGTACCTCCATCTCCTTCTTCGACCACTT
>CACSLK010024474.1:2795897-2808380 GCA_902706635.1 Striga hermonthica
GTTTTTGGGAATTCCGTCCGCCATAGCTGAGCTTAAAACATAACTTTTTTACGAAAGTCCCCATAGACGGCGCCAATAATGCAAGTGTAAGCGTCCTGGTCTGGTTTGGAATGGATCGATCATTGTCCTCGCCGGTAGAACGCCGGAAACCTGCAAGTAACTCTCACACTGGGGGTTGTGTCCGGTGAAGAGCCTCCGATGCTTAAGTCAGTATATGTATGAGTATACTGAAGTGAAGAATAAATAGAATGTCTTAAGGGAGAAAGGCTCACCCCCTTTATATAGGGGTGAGATACTTGCTCTAATAGCTACTCGGATAAGATGAGCTGGCTACCCAAGCTGCCCGTCCGTACTCTGACACACCGCGCGCATGTCAGAGGTTGCGCGGGGGCGTTGGGAGCTGTCAGAGGTGGTTATAGGTATCCACCAATGTATTCTCGACACGTGTCCCCCTGCACATGGGGTAAATATTCTCCTGAGATTCGGTTAGAGGTTCCTACACGCGCCTGTGACTAGGCCGACTGTTAGGTCCTCAGAGCAATCGATCTGATGAGGTCGAACAGGTTGCTCGATCGCTTATCTGGTCGAGCGATGGATTTGGTCGACTATCTGCCTGGTCGATTACCTAAATGATCGATCCTCCCGCCTTTTGGCTTGGTTTCCTCTTGGTTTGACCTTCTCGACCGGCTGAGCAGACCGGTTTTTAGCCTTGTGTATATAATATCCCGTATCACAGACTCATCAACATAATATCCCTGCTGACCGTACGGTGCTGGTGCAAGGGGTATCGAACTGCCTGCTTGCTAGCAAAATAATATCTCTGCTGATCGTGATCGTACAGTACTGATCCATGGACGGGGAATCTGAAGCTGTCTGGCTGGCCAGCCGCACCATGAAAAGAATATCCCTGCTGACCAACCGGTGCGGGGAGTCTCGTACTGCCTGACCAGTTTGTATCCTCCGAGCCACTTCGATCATCACATGTCGATCCCCACGAAGGGACGCATTTTTATTCCGTCTTTTAGTGTGTCGGGCTCTAGAACCTACAACATGCTCACCGACCTCGTCGTCCCTAGTAGCTTGTCCAGGTATACGAATACCCTAAATGAATAATTTAAAGTAATAATTAGTAATTTTTTAATTATATAATACGATAATTACATATAATGATTTATATAATAAGATAATTATATATATTTTTTTTCTAAATAGTTATAATAAATTTTATATAATATATATTTTAATAGGGTTGGGTTCACATGAGAATGATGTTTAGTGAAAGAAATGAGAATAAATCGTAGTCATTAGATTGACTGATCCAATGACTAAAAAAAAGTCAATATTATACCTCAGTAAGGTAATGTAGTAATTTTTCATACACAAATAGTGGGACCCATGCCTTTCTTTTACCAGCCTGCATGTCACCAAAAAACAACTCATCTTTCTTCCCCCCTCTCTCTCATATTCACACACAACAATCTGCCACATCATCAGCTTCAACACTCAACACACACCCACAAAACATGCAGCCACACACCAAACACACGCACACACGCACGTCACACACACACACACAAAAATATCACACACGCACAGCTGACAACATAATTAATTTACACACACACATACATACACAGTAACGACACGGCGGCCTGATCTCCACGCCGGAGCACCGACCTCCACCCCAACTCCAGCAAACCTCCATCTCGGTTCTTATGCACAGCGCCGCCGACCGCCACTCTTCCATGGCTATTTCCGACGACCATTGGACTGCACACATGGAGTTCATTGGACTGAACATCTGCCGGAGAAGACAACCACATGGCCTCGCCGGTAGACTTCGTTGCCAGCCGTCTCCCTCGACCTCTATAGTTCGCCGAAATCAAGACGGTGATGACGTTGTTTAGGATAAGGTCGGCCATGGAGATGCCAACTGGAGCCCCTACGTCACGGAGATGGTGGAGGAGGTGACTGAGACGGCGGAGTTGCTGTGGAGGCGTAGGGAGGAGATACTAGAGGATGTTACTGAGACGACTTTGCCGGCTTCACTGCAATTGTCGAACACATTCAGCCAGCGACCTGGGTGGAAAGCTTCGAACAGTGACATCGTCGGATGGCCCGCCTCCGTCGGAAGCTCACACCCTCGCCGGCAGGAGTGACGGTGGTGATACAGGGACGGGAGTGAGGGAGTGATGGTGGGATGTAGTTTGAGAATTAGATTATGTTTGGGGGCTTAGATGTAAATTTAAAATTTTATTAGGCTTAATTGCAAAAAAAATCATGACCTTTTCATAATTTGCAATTTTATGCACCACCTTTTAAATTGACAAATTAATACATCATTTAAAAAAAATTGCAATTGTATCCATACGGGCCAAAAATCGGGTAAATTAATACATCACTTCAACAAGGAAAAGCCCGATTTTTAGCCCGTATGGATACAATTGCAAAAAATTATTAAAGTGATGTATTAATTTTCCAATTTAAAAGGTGGTGTATAAAATTGCAAATTATGAAAAGGTCATGATCTTTTTTTGCAATTAAGCCATTTTATTATAGTTCCATTTAACCTATGGGTCAAGTATGTAATTTTTAGAAAGTATATAAAAGAATATTGTTTTTTATATATATTTTAAATAAATAAAATAATTAAAAATAGGATAAATAATTAAAATATTATTGGACATATTGCACATTATCCACCGATAAGTTGCATTTTTGTGTCAGTAAGATTGCACTTTAGCATAGCAAATACACAATCATTTTATTTAAATTACTAATATAGAATATTAAATACAAAAATTATAAATACTAAATGTATTTTTATTACACAAATATTTTGATAAATGTACAGTAATTTTAATTAAAATACCCATTATTTTTTTTAATGAAATGCACATTAGTTTTCGATTTCAATTTTGGTTGGGACGAAGGTTTTGTCCTTTCACACTATACAATAGCGACAAAAAATCGTGCACATTAAGACTGTCATGTTGCACTTTTGTTTCTGTGATATTGCACTTTGGCGTATGTACCGACCGGAATGAACCGAAATATATTTTTTCATTTGGTTTATTATCAGTCCGGTGTTCTTCTTTACTTTTAAAAAAATGGTTATTTCAATTCGATTTGGGTGTTTTTTTAATATTTAACCGACCGAACTATTTATATATGATTAACGATAGAATAAACATATTATGTTGGGTCAATTTTAGGGTGATCAGTGCGAATCGTAAAAAAGCTAATGCATTGTGAGTTCATGATAGTGTTAAAAAAGTTGCACATTAATAACTATCAAATTGCACAATAGCGACCGAAACTGAAATGATTATTTTTTTTTTGAAGTTTCAAATTCCATTTCAATTAATTGTATTTACTTTTAAAACCACAGTTATTTTATTTCGGTGTCGGCTTTATTTTTTATATTAACCAAAATGACGGACCTATATGAAAAATATTATTGTTATTTTTATATATTTGTATGTATGTCGAATGCACTTTATGGTTATACACATTCCACATTAGTGACTATTACATTGCACTTTAATGACAAATACTAATTTTATTTGTTAATGTAAAATATTATAGTAAATAATAAATAAAAAAAATTACAATATTAATTTTATTTTATAATGTCAAAAATAGAGTTAGGATCATATGAGAATGATAGATAGTGAAAGAAATGAGAAATAATATTGACCATTGGATCCAACATATCAATGATTATGATCTAGTCAAAATTTAAATATGTCAGTCAAACATATGATGGCAAATTCGTAAATAAGTGTACAAATTATGGCCAAATATAACCATTTGACCACAATGTAAGATAAAGTGGTAATTATGTATTCACTCATATCTCGGTGTGTCCCACCACCATCACTCATACAACTCTTTCTCTCTCATCCACACACACATCTCAAACGGCTCTTTCTCTCTCCCCCCCACCCCCCACACACACATCTCACGGCGTCCCGACATGAATGAGTAACTGACCACCGACGCCACCTCCGTCTGCCACCAGCCGCTGCCTGTGACCGCGCCGGCACAATCTCCGACGCACATAATGTTTCTTCTACACTCATCGCGGCCTTGCCCCTGCACGTCTATGACCTTCGCTGGACCACCCGAAGCATCCATGGACCTCCGCTGGACCTCCGCCGGACCTCTGCCAGACAACCAGGTTCACCGTCTGTCGTTCAACGCGACGATCCACGCCTAAGTCTCAGCTCGTCTCAGCCATCAGTCAGACGCTGCCGACTACCCCGACGTAGCTCCGACCATCATTAGCCAGTAGTTGCAGAAACTAGCCTCGTCGTACACGGAGCTGGAGGGTCATGGTGGTCCAGATAACGGCAGCCGAATGTTGAGTCGAGCCTCGTACTGAGGTGGTCGACGACAGCGGGAAAGTTTGGATCGTGAGAAAGGAGTTTCAAATTTTAACGGAAGGACTTTATTTTGTAAGTTTGATAAGTCCTAAGGACTTTATTGGAATTTCAAAAAATTTTATATATTTTAATTAAGTTCACGGGTCAAATTTATAATTAATTAAAGTATAATCAATATTTCAATTTTCATTTTTTAATATTTGAAAATAGCAAACGTAATGCATAAAAATATAAAAAATGATACTAATATGTGTATACATTTTGATTGTATGGTTATTTTGATTATGTGATTTAGAAAAGAAAATGACGTCGAACGGTAATAACCGAGTTTTTTTGAATAAAACTATCGTTTTGAAATTTAAAATTTTAAATTGAAAAAATTAGTTTCGGTCGGTTTCGTTATAATGCACAATTCGTATATATATTTTGCTCAAAAATAATTATCATATTTATATAAGAATATAAAAAAAAAAGTTGGAATCAAATAAAAAAAATTAAAATGTTAAAATTGAAAACAATAACGAATTGAAATGTATAAAATTTCAAACTGTTTATTTTATTTAGATCGACTTCAACCACTATTGTGTAATATGTTAACATTAATGTGCAAATTGTATATCCTATTGTGCATAGAGTTTTCGATCGGTTACCAGATTATCATAATTACTCAAAATATTTTACTTTTGACGAGTTGAGTTCACATGAGAATGGTGCTTAGTGAAAGAAATAAGAATGAATGCTACATATTATATCTAATGATCCAATGGATGAAAAAAAAAAGACACAACTATACATTCATTAAGGGTATAAAAGACATTTTCTACATTAAACATCATCTTGGGCCCACCACCTCCACACAATCTCCATCTCTCACCCACACACACCATACACACGTTGACACACACACACATTAATTAGACACACGCACACATGCGACACACACACGCCACATGCGCACAACAAAATGTTAGGCTCTTAATGGGTGTAATTAATTTTTAATAATTTTTTGTAATTTTTGTAAATCAAACTATGAAGAAGATGAATTGGGGAGGAAGAAAGAGAATTGTGGAGGGAGAAAGTAGAGACAGAAAGGGAGAAAATTGATTAATTCATTTCTTGCTTTTTCACCATAACAAATCGGCTACAAATACCCTCAAGTGGGTCCCATTCGTAACAAACTATTCCCAGAGCTATTACTATAAATGGGCTAATAAAAGATTCTGCCCAGAAAAGCACATTTGTCAAATAAAGATAAGGCCCAAAGGCATAACAAGTAATAACATTCTTTTGTGACTGAATTTGGCCTGCTGCTGTTAGAATCCCTTGGGCTCGATGATGAAGCCCAAATCCTCTTTGTTTTTTGCTAAATCCGCTTGGCCCAAACTTAGATTATCCCCAACCTTCGAGGCTTCTTAATTTTTCTCTTTCCTCGCAAACCCTAAGTTTCCTCCGGCGATCGGAATCCCAGCCAAATCCTCCAAATAACTTCCCATTTTTAGCAAAGACGCTTCCTTTACCTTTTTTTCCGACTCTTTGTTCATGAAAGGTGCCGTCTTTCCTACTTCTTCAGTCGGGGTTATGACATTACCCCGCCATTTTGAGATCCTTGACCGCAAGGATCGAGGTATGGAAACCAACGGCGTATGAAAGCGATATCCTCCCAAGAAGTTGATGAGGGTGGTGTGTCGTCCCATAAAACGAAAACTTGAGGTATCTGTTTTCCATTTCGCAACTCCATTCTCCTGTCTATAATTGCTTCAGGGTGTTTCGTGATGATGCCTTCTTCATCTACTTCAGGAAGCCTAGATGTGACATGGTCTCCTGAATTGACCCTGCGTTTGAGAAGGGAACAATGGAAGACTGGGTGGATCTGAGAACCCTCGGGCAATGCTAAGCGGTAAGCCACCTGCCCTACTCTCTCTGTAATGGTTTATGGTCCATAAAATCGTGCTGCTAATTTGATGTGCTTCCTGAGTGCAACTGAGTTCTGTCGATATGGTTGTAACTTCAAAAATACTTGTTCTCCGACTGCAAAATGTTTTTCTTCTCTTTTATTATCAGCATAAAATTTCATCCTGGTCTGTGCTTTAATTAGATTCTCTTTGAGTAGCTGAGCTTGCAACCTCCTTTGTTCCATGAATTCCTTGACTTCAATCTGAGTAGAGTCTAGGTAGGGCCCCATAGAAAAAGACTGTGGAGGTTGACCATAGAGAGCTTGAAAAGGGGTCATTCTCAGACTTGTATGATAATTGGTATTATACCAATATTCAGCAAGTGACAACCATTTTAGCCACTGTTTAGGATTGTGATGTGTCATGCCCCTTAGGTAGTTTTCCAAGCACTGGTTGAGCCTTTCTGATTGGCCATCAGTTTGTGGGTGGCAAGATGAAGACATATCCAACCTTACTTTAAGAAGCTTGAACAATTCCTTCCAAAAGTGGCTAGTGAATACTTTGTCCCTGTGTGAAACAATACTCGCTGGTAGGCCATGTAGCTTATAAATAGAATCCAGAAACAGTTTAGCCACCATAGGAGTAGTAAATGGGTGAGACAAAGCTATGAAGTGGGCATACTTTGAGTATCTGTCAATGAAAGCCATTATCACATCTTTGCCACCAGATTTAGGAAGACCTTCGATAAAGTCCATTGCAATATGGGTCCATGATTGGTCTGGGATGGGTAAAGGTTGTAGGATGCCCTAGTAGGAACCAGGACTAGACTTGCTCCTTTTACAGTCATCACAGCTTTGTACCCACTTCATAACATCAGCCTTCATGCCTGGCCAATAGAACACATTCTTGACCCTCATATAAGTTCCCAAAACTCCTGAGTGTCTCCCATAGGATGAATCATGCATGGTGGACAAAATGGTGCTTTGCAGTTTGGTGCTTTTACCCACAACCAACCTTCCCTTGTGTCTGATCAGACCATCTTTCACAGTGAACTGTGGATAAGCTTGAGAGTCAATAATGTTAGCCTGCAAAACCTTGGTCAGAAATGGATCCTCCTCATAATTGGCCTTGATTTCCTGGACCTAAGTAGGAACCAGTGTTATGATAGCCATGCAATCTGTGTCATCATACCCTCTCCTTGATAAGGCATCAACTACCTTATTGTCAACCCCTTTCTTGTATCGGATTTCATAATCTAACCCCAACAACTTGGTTATCCATTTTTGTTGGATTGGGGTCATAACTTTCTGATCCAAAAGATGCTTTAGGGCCTGCTGGTCAGTTTTGATAATGAACTTATTGCCCTGTAAGTAGTATCTTCACCTTTGCACAGCCATTAACACAGCCAGAAACTCCCTTTCATAGATGGACAAGGCTTGGTTTTTGGGGCAAAGCATTTTACTCATGAAAGAAATAGGCTATCCTTGTTGCATGAGGACAGCCCCAATTCCTTTTCCACTGGCATCTGTCTCAAGTGTGAAAGGTTTTGTGTAATCAGGCAGGGCCAAAACTGGGGCACTAATCATAGCCCTTTTTAGTTCTTCAAAGGCCCTGTCAGAATCTAAACTCCAATGGAATTGGTCTTTCTTAAGTAGGTCAGTGAGAGGTTTGCTGATGATCCCATATCCTCTGATGAACTTCCTGTAGTAGCCTGTCAATCCAAGGAAACCCCTAAGTTGTTTAAGTGTTTTAGGAATTGGCCAATTAACCATGCTCTCAATCTTTTGAGGATCAGTTGAAACTCCTTGTTGAGTGATGATATGCCCCAAATATTCTATCCTCTCCTGGGCAAATAGACACTTGCTCTTCTTTGCATATAGCTGATTTTGTCTCAGAATGGTGAGAACCTGCCTTAAATGTAACATGTGGTTAGTCCATGTTTTGCTATAGATGAGTATATCATCAAAAAACACCAACACATTTTGCCTCAGATATTCTCTGAAGATCTTGTTCATTAATGATTGAAATGTAGCTGGGGCATTACAAAGCCCAAAGGGCATGACCAAGAACTCATAATGACCATTGTGAGTCCTAAGGGCAGTTAAATACATGTGTTCCTCCTCCATCAAGATTTGAAAATAACCTGACCTCAAATCAATTTTTGAAAAATATCTAGCTCCTTGTAACTCATCTAATAGTTCATCAATGACAGGGATGGGGTAGTCATGCTTCATTGTGAGGTTGTTAAGGTATCTGTAATCCACACACAACCTCCATGTATCATCTTTTTTCTTCACTAATATGACAGGTGAAGCAAAAGGACTTTTACTGTCCTGAATAATGCCAGCTTCAAGCATTTCCTTAACAATCTTTTCTATCTCTTCCTTGTGGTTATGTGATGACCTGTAAGGAAACTGATGTTTAGGAATACTATTAGGTTTGAGCACAATTTGATGCTGAACTCCCCTGCTGGGAGGGAGGCCTTTAGGTTCCTGAAAGATATCTTGGAATTCTTCCAAGATGTAGTCCACTTCTGAGTTGTTGTTGACTGTTTCTGGTTTGTTGATAGTCAACCAATAAATGCCCTCAATTGTGTCTTCCTAGTCCTCATGTATCAATTTATAGAGTGTTGGGCCTGAAATATGTTGACAGTAGGTTTCAGACTTGAGAGCTTGTATCCTCACCCTTTTCCCTTTCACATTGACTGCCACATGCATCTTTTCATAGTCCAGTTCCACAGGTGTGCAACTTTTCAACCAATCCCCTCCTAAGATCATATCACACCCTTCATTGTCTAGTACCCTCAGTTGCTAAGAAAAGGTGTGTCCCTGCATCTTCCATTTGAATCCTTCCACTACCTGTGAGCTCAACATTCTTTGCCCATTAGCTACTCTCACAGCTATAGGTTTGGCTGCCTGTAATGTAAGCTTCAAATTCTTTGCAGTACTAGATTGTATGAAGCTCAGGGGGCTACTTGAGTCAATGAGTATGTGGAGTTTATGCTCTCCAGAACTACCAAACACCCTCATGGTAGTAAGACCACTTGCACCAGCCAAAGAGTTCAGGGACATTTGGAACTCTTCTAGGGTGTCAAGAATTTCTTCCTCACTTAACTCAGCTGAATGTAGGTAGCTCCCCTCCTCTCTTCAGTCATGACCATGTAATTGAGCCTGTGTTTGCATCTGTGACCATAGGTGTATTGTTTATCACAATTATAACATAGTCCTCTTTCTCTTCTAGCAGCCATTTTAGCAGAGGTAAGGAGCCTCACTTGGTTTTTCTGGGGGTTCTGTGTATTTTTGGGTGGGTTGTTGAATTGCATCTCACTCCTCTTGGGTGACTGGTAATTGTTGTTGGTAATTCTGGTAGGGTTTCTGAATTTTTTGGTTATGGCATCTAGGGTTACCAACTGTTTCCGGCCTAAATCCATAGTTTGTTGTAAGGTTGTTGGCTCAAACATGTATATGAAAGACTGTAACTCATCAGACAGCCCACTTATAAAGCTAGCAATAAAGTAGTCCTCAGTGTAATCTTTGTTCAAGCACAACATACAAGCTCTGAGCTCCTCAAACTTCTCTACATATTCAGCATATGAACCTGTATGCCTGAGCTTGTTGAATTCCCCAATGATCTTTGACTCTTTAAGCTCTTCAAACCTAGCAGAAATCAATTCCAGAAATTGTGCCCAAGAAATGTCAATGCACCTGTGACTGAAGTTCTGAAACCATTGAGCAGCTTTGCCCTCCAAATGCATGGAAGCTAGGTTAACTTTCTGTTGATCAGGGATATTAGGTATAATCCTGAAGTAACTGTTGCATTTTAGTATCCAAGCTCTAGGTTTGTTTCCATCAAAATGGGGAAAATCGATTTTAGGTAATGGGCTAACGATGTTTGGGGGATGGTCTTGCTGTTCAGAGTGGTGTTTGAGTTTTTGCTGTCTAAATGAACTTTCAGCTTTGTTTTCATTGTATGGGCCAAAAATCGATTCCTCACCTGTTGTTTTTCTCTTATCCATGTTCAGGAGTTGAAGTTGCATAGCAGCCAGAGTGTTAGTAAGGTGTTCGAATTTCGCAAACATGCCCTGAATTTGTGATTGCATCTCCACGTTACCTGCTTTCACCTCAAAGCCCAACTGTGTAATCTGCTCTTGAAGCTTAATTCCAGCAGCTTCCCTTTTCAGTATTTCTGTTTGCATGAATTGCTCCATTTTCTTTTATGTTTCCTGCAGGTCTTTGAAGCGTGTGCCCTCAGCCATGCCAGGATCTTGCTCTGGGTACCAAATGTTAGGCTCTTAATGGGTGTAATTAATTTTTAATGATTTCTGTAATTTTTGTAAATCAAACTATGAAGAAGATGAGTTGGGGAGGAAGAAAGAGAATTGTGGAGGGAGAAAGTAGAGAGAGAAAGGGAGGATATTGATTAATTCATTTCTTACTTTTTCACCATAACAAATCGGCTACAAATACCCTCAAGTGGGTCCCATTCATAACAAACTATTTCCAGAGCTATTACTATAAATGGGCTAATAAAAGATTCTGCCCAGAAAAGCATAATTGTCAAATAAAGATAAGGCCCAAAGGCATAACAAGTAATAACATTCTTTTGTGACTGAATTTGGCCTGCTGCTGTTAGAATCCCTTGGGCCCGATGATGAAGCCCAAATCCTCTTTGTTTTTTGCTAAATCCGCTTGGCCCAAACATAGATTATCCCCAACCTTCGAGGCTTCGTCATTTTTATTTTTCCTCACAAACCCTAAGTTTCCTCCGGCGATCAGAATCCCAGCCAAATCCTCCAAATAACTTCCCATTTTCAGCAAAGACGCTTCCTTTACCCTTTTTTCCGACTCTTTGTTCATGAAAGGTGCCATCTTTCCTACTTCTTCAGTCAATGTTATGACACAAAAACACACACTGCACACACACTGAAAAAAACCGGATATCCTTTTCGAGCCACCGACCTTTTTCCCTCCGGCCGCCACCGGATGTCGCCCAAGTCATTCTGACTGACCATCGTCGTCACCTCCGAGTCTCGTAGGCCACCTCCGCGATAAGGGCTCAGACGAAGAAACAGCCACCTTCGACGTCGTGGTCGGTCATCTCCTTCAAAGGGAGAGTCGCCGGTGTGAGAAGGGACGACGATTCATTGCAGGCGGAGCTGGTTCCCGGTGCTGCAAATTTCTGTCGCTGCCTCTGTTCAAAATTCCCGCTGCTTTCGTTGCTACCGTCGTCCCTCCGTCGCAGCCGGTGTCTCTCCGTCGCCGCCATCTTCTCTCCGTTCAGTGAGTCAGCGGGTCGTACTCGGAAGAAGTGGTGCAGGATCCTGAAAATCTTATTGTGATAAGGACTTCAAATTAGAAATTAGATAACTAGTTGGGACTTGATTGCTATTTTTACAAATTTTAATATATTGCAATTTAAATCTTGGATAAATCTACAATTTTTTAAAAGTTTGATAAATACACATTGACAATACCTAGAAGCATAATGCACAATTCCACATTAATGTTAGAATAAATAAAAATGATAAAAAATACTTTGATGCATTAATGTTTTATAAAAGAATAAATATAAATATTAAAATAATAAATATAATTTCTATAATATAAATATAAAATAGTCCAATTACTCAAGTTAATTCAATTAACGACAAAATAAAAAATAAAAGTTATATTAATTCTTTATTTTTAATTGAATTAATAATGTAAATAATAAATTAATTCAAATACTCAAGTTAAATAATATTTAGCTTGAGTAATTGAATTAATTTATGTTTTTAATATTATAGAAATCATAAATAAAAAAATTATATAAATTATTTAGTTTAATTCGATGTACAATTATGTATATGAAGTTAGTTTTCGAATACACATAATTTATATAAAAAATATATAAATTATTGCACTTTATATAGGGAAATGTTGCACCTTATAAAACAACACATTGCATCTTATAAAACATCACGTTGCACTTTATTATCACACTCTTTAATTTATTAGTGTCAACAACTCCCAGCAAAATATTACACAATATAAATCTGTAAAACGGATCTACATAATACTTTAATGGCTTGCAGCCGCTAGCTACAAGTATAAGGAAAGGCCTGCGCGGTCGTAAATGGTTAGGATGCACCTTTAGCCAAAGCTCAAAGATCGTTACTCTTTTCCTGCCATTTTTCTCTATCTCTACCTATCCACACAAAAAAA
>CACSLK010024474.1:2953970-2966338 GCA_902706635.1 Striga hermonthica
TGAGGACAAAGAATCGCCTAGGAACTTGCACGGTGCACGGTCTTCATGACTTGCCTTCGGATTCTCCGCCCACTTCCATCCGCACGGCCTTCTTGGACGACGCACGCACGGCACGAGCACGGCGTTATGCGCAAGGTAATTGGACCGAGTAATGCACGGCATCTTGTTCGGTTATGCGCATGAACTCGGAATAAAATCCGAACAATTACTAATCTCGTGATTAAATTAAATTAATCACTTAATTATATTTAATTACTCAATTAAACATAATGCTTAACTACCAAAATTATTTCGAACGTAAACGGTACGTCGAAAATAGTTCCGGTAATATTTTGACTGAAATAACTAAAAATAATTAATTCCGGAAAATAACATCGGAACTGAAATATTATTATACTGATAAAAAGTCGGGATATTACAATATATATAAATACACACAATAATCCTTTATTAATAATAGACAAATTAATAACAATTAGGCAATTAATAACAATTTAAACAAATAACAGGAACAATAATAATAATAATAATAATAATAATAATAATAATAATAATAATAATAATTAATAAATAAAATGAACAATTCTAAATAATTCTTAATTAAACGTGGCGTTACAGTCTACCCACCTTACAAAGAATTCCGTCCTCGGAATTCGAAAACAAAACAAGAAGGTACTAGAATACAAAGGGAAATTATCAAAACCCAAAGTTCGGGTACTCCTTCTGAATCTCGGTCTCCCTCTGCCAAGTCGTCTCGCCCTCGACTTGACTACACCCACTAGACTTTGACGAGTACTCCTCCCAGTCTTCCCTGATGGACTCTCGGTTCCAACAAGTCACCGGTACCTCCATACAGGTAGGGTTCTGTCTATCACGCAACTCGTCATAATTCACACATACCTCGAGATTGCGCACGCCTTCCCTCCATCACGAGGCTTATAACGTGTCATGCATTTCTCGCAAGTCCCGGTGGTGGAGTCAATCATCAGACTAAGCTATCGACTTGGTCGACGAACCATAATAGGACAACAATCATAACTTATACTCAAATCTGGTACATTCAGAGCACACGATTATGTTTGATACCGATGAAAAGGCCTCACTCATTGCCGACACGAGTAACACCTCGTATGCGGCTTCAGGAGTAACGACAAGATACTCGATAACGATTTTCTCCCACGGTGTCGGTCTCCAGTCGAGATTCAAGGCTCCGCCCCCACATTACTACGGAAACTACTATCTCGCCATCTCGAGAAAATCTCGCATGTGGCAAGGGAAACTAATCGACAAAACTCATACACCGAGGATTGTTGATTAGGGCAACGACTCGAAAGATCAACATACACTTTGACCAAAAAATCTGGTTCAAAGACCCGTCAAAGGACAAGGTCGGACTGGGTTTAATACACTGTCACCCGAAGGTAACATACACGCTGGCGCTGCATAAACAGGGCGCTGGGACGCGTGCATGTACCCACTCGGATACCAGCTACAAGGTCAAGGTTTGGTCGTACACACTGACTTGGGGAGTACGTGCGTTCAGTGATGGCGGCGACAGCTCTCGTGCGAGTCAATGGTCGGCCACTGCAGTTGGCCTCACGTCTCTTAGCACGGGCGTGCGGGCTTAGCCACCACTTCGCATGGCTACACGCAGTCAGATCAGACGCTCGGTTCGAGGCACATACCAAAAATTTCAATTTCTGGGTTTCACAATTTCCTAGGTACTCCGATAGGACAAAGGGTTTCTCCACAAGACTCGAAACTACAAAGGTGTGGGTTTGACAACAAAAATTTTATCAAAGGAATCGAATATTGGCATCACTGCCAGGAATAATTTTAACTCGGCGGTTATCTCGAACAATAGAATGGTTAGTTAGCTTGACTCTTCCGACAAACAGTGTCGGCCATCACGACAGCTTTTACTCTGGTAGCTAATCGTGTCGGCAGTCATAAACGAGTTCATCCACATACACAGCCTATAGCTTCCACACTTCGAGGTCTAGCGTAAAGCTTCTCTCGAAAGTGTTTCCAGCTAACATTATAATACTAATCAGAAGACAAAAAACAAACTTTTGAAATTCACAACTCAATTTGGAAACCAAAACATGAACTTGCACCAATTTCCAGCATGCGTGATGAATTTAAAATGCATGTAGCTTTCAGTCTACATATCGTATCATGATGAAACCACTTGGAGAATATCTCTAACTCAGACCTCTATCACTTTCATGAAGAACAATCAGGCAGATAAAATCATTTAAATGCACATAATACAACAAATTTACATAACATAGGTGCAGTGGATAAAAGAAGACATACAGCTTGACAGGTTCTCAGTGTATGCACAAAACCGAAGCTACAGACATAATATTACTGAAATTCAAAAACTCCAAGATAGCTGACTCAATTCTATACAACTTCTCTGAAGACCCTATTGGTGACAGTATCAACGAGTTTAAATATAAAACATTTAGTTCATAAACCCAGCTAGAGATTTTTTTTTTCGAAAATACAACACCTAAGTAAAATGGCAACAACTCAAGCTACACAACTCCAATTCATACAAACTCAAAACCTACAGAATCTACACAGGGAAATATAAAAATTTCATGAAGAAGACTTTTTCATACGAACACGTTTAAGTCATCTAAACTGAGCACATATTCAACACTTAAACAAAATCTTGGTTTTCATAAAAACTGGGTGTACATCCCACTTAGAAAAAATCATATAAAATCAACTGGAACTCGAAATTGCTAGATTAAAATTCTTACAGGCAACTTACATCATATAATACATTTGTCATGAAGAATGCATTTTCATACTGGCACGTTAAGATCATAAAAAACAACCATGAACTAAGGTCAAAGTTTATGTCCGAGTTTATTGCATGCCTGTTTAACTTTGAAAATTCATATAAAATCTATTTCAAATTCAAATCACAAGTTTTGAGATAAATTTTCTAGCTTTAACCAAATCATAGAGCATCAATAAACCCACATCCTTATCTCTTACCCAACTAATCATGCTTCGAGCTAGCATGAACTCATTCTTACTAAGACACAAGGGACATATAATACCAGAGGTTGAACAGAGGCCATAAACATCCATAATACTGGCAGCCTATAAAACAACGACTCATCTCATAATTTTCGAAACCTGTCAAGGGTCCGAAGAAAAAAAACGAATACATTCCTGGTCCTCATTGACTGGGTCCTCACTCGGAGACATTGAATAGAATTATATAGAAAGGGAAACTGCCACGGGCAGGACTTAACTCGACAACAACATACTGAAACTCACAACGAGGAACCCCTAGAGTTCAAACTTAACTCTATATCACTAGAGTTCAACGTAGAGTTCACATAACCTAAGGTGGATAGATTTTCCTAAGCCCCAAAAATAACATATATATCACAGGTAGTTTCATTGCTACTTATGAACAAATTCACAATTCACATTATAAGTATTTTCATTGATACTTATATAAAGAACATACCTTAAGCAGTGCGGCATGACGAAGACGAGTGGTCAATACACAAGTTCTAAATCACATAAACAAGTAATTTACACATAGACCAGTCTACAGAAACGCAGACTAGCTCTGATACCAAACTGTAACACCCCACTTTGATTTTAAAGAAATCCCGGGCTTTCCAAAAATCAGAACAAATTTTTCGAATTCATTTTCAAAATCAAGGACATTAACCAAAACATTTTACTTAGTCCAAACCTTATCTGGACCCACGGGGATTCATAAACCCGATTTTTACTTACGGTTTTCATTAACCGAAAGCATGCATAATTGGAAATTCATAAATCCAAGCAACATGATTATTTCGAATCCAACAAAAAATGAAAAAAACACAAGTTCAAAAACGGTGTTCAACACGTCTCAACATGGTCCATAATAAGCGAAAGCTAAATGCAATAAATAAAGACCACCCACTCGTCTCGCTTCGTCACCCGCCAACTGATTAACCTGCATCCATGAAGAGCAAGTGGGAGTGAGCACAAGATGAAAATTAAGTGCTCACCGCTATGCACGTATAACACAATAATAACACTGTAAAGAAGGTATGGTCGCAGCAATGAACATAAATCAATCAACATGTCACATCTCCAATCACAAACACCAATTTCATTACTCATGTGTACACACCTATCATTAGACTACCGCTGGCCTGTTCGAGGGCACGCCATGTGACTTAGCTCGTCAACAAGACAGAAAGAGTACATGTCGAAAGCACGCCATAGGACTTAGTTCGACACGCATATCAAAAGCACGCCATGTGACTTAGTCCGATATGGCCTTTCATTAGGACTTAGGGAGACTTGCCTCGCAAGGGCAACCGTGCCGTAACTCGACGGGGGCATCCGTACCGATAGCCGACGGCTCACGCTGATAGGCTACATGGTTTACATGCACACTTAGATCATACCAACCTAACATTAAAGTAAACACATACGGCATAGCAAATTTTATAAGTAAACCCACCTGGATTGCAAATGGACGATGAATGAATGCATGCGAGGTTGCGAGAGGGGTTGGCTCCTCTTAATCTACAATTTAATATTATATATCCTATTATCAAATGCGGCGACAAACAGACAAGGACAGACAAGGGCAATTAAGCACATAAGGCAAATAAAACAAACCGGAACATTAAGAAAATTATGAGAAAATAAAGCATATTAATTATACCACAACAGCCTCGACAAAAACATAAACAAACAAGGCAAGAAAGAAACACATAGACATGCTCTCTTTTTCTTTTCTCTTTTTTTCTGAAGAAATACAACCCATCACAAGGTTACAAAATGTATTTAAGATTTTGAAACTTAGGCTCATTAAGGTTGTCCAACACTCAACATAAAGCACACACAAAAAGAATCACACAATTACTTACTCTCTTCTCATATCAGAACATTCACAATATATAAATGGATAAAATTATGTTGGCTTAATTTGGTCTGAGAGCATATTATAATTCACAACATATCAGTGGTACTTTACTCACAATATAAATAAATGAACATTCACAGCATAAAGCAAATTATGTATTCACAATAAATTTGGCCTGAGAGCATCACGTTTATAATAATACATAAAGAAAAACATATCAGTGGTAGTTAAAATCTACATGTTGTCCAGGGTCGCAAAACGATTTCGAAAAGGCAAATAGATTGTTGCCACTAAACCCACTAACAATCCACGAAGCACACATCAACGCCGTAAATCTAAATCATTAAAGCCACTGATTGAGCAGACTAATCAATCAAACACGAATCAGCAGATCAGAACTCATACTCTTAGCATGGTTATCACACCAAAATAAGGCTCAGCATGCTCAAAGATACACAAGGCAAAGAAAGGGTCAAAACCAACCAGCTCTTTTAAAATTCCCAATTAATCAAACTTCACCAAATAACACAATTTAAGCTCAATTTAACAAATCTGAATTTCACCAATTACACAAATATTCCAACTAATCTCGAATATCCAACACTTACGCAAAACACATATGTAAATGAATTATGATTAAAGAGGAAAGCGAGACTTACCACTCCTTAATTATTCACAAAATAAGGAAAACCGGATTGAGGCTCAAACATGGCTACTTGCGGCCTCGGGATGACACAGCTCGCTGCAGCCACGACATCCATATGTTCTTAGCCTCGGGTGGTCGTCGGAACTCCCTTCGCTTCAGCCGTGAACTCGTTTCACCCGAACAGCGCCCGGGTAACTTCGTTTCAGTCCGAACCGCTCAGCCATGAAGGGTCCAGTTCTCAGCTGCGTTTTTTGCCTTGCTTCTGAAACTCAATAAAAGAGTGTCGTGAAAATCGGGTTGCGGGTCTCCTCTGCTACTCTGTTCGCAGAATCGCTACTCGCCACTCTTCTTGAACCCTGGCGAAGGGGATGGGCGGCTGAGATCAGCCAGGGATTGTCCGACGGGGTTCCCGTTTTACGGTAGTGCTGTAATGGCGAGCTGATGCGAGCGCGAAGGCGGCCGCGGGAACAATCGCGGACTGGGGTGATCACCGGGATCCTGGTCACAGGTGTCCTCACGGTGGGCAGCGATCGGCGACGCTGCTCGGGGTGGCGCAGGACAGTCACGATGGGCGAAGAAGGGCGGCGATTGATGGAGGGAACTCGAGCGATTTCTTCTTTCTGCTTCAACGACGAGAGCGAGCGGGAGAGATAAATGTGTTAGGGTCAGCGGTGTTTTGCGAGAGAAAGATAGAGATCCGTTTGACGATGAAAGGGGGCAGGCGTGAAATAGGTTTTTAAGTGGGCCGACATTCTATCGCAATTGAGCCGAAAAAAATATAAGTTCGATTTGGGCCGAACGAAAAATCTTAAAGGGGCTATAGATTAGATGCGAAAACAGCCAATTATTGGTCTCGAATAAAATCTAACGAAACGAGAAAATAAAAATAACTAGATATTATATATATAAATACACACAATAATCATTTATTAATAATAGATAAATTAATAAAAATTAAGCAATTAATAGCAATTTAAACAAATAACAAGAATAATAATAATAATAATAATAATAATAATAATAATAATAATAAATAAAATAAAATAAACAATTCTAAATAATTCTTAAATAAACAGGGCGTTACAATAGTAATCTAAAAATCCTGATTGCTCATCTACTTTTACAACCACACCAGAATTCTGTGTTCTTCTATTAATTTCATGCTTTCTAGTGTGAAATCGCAACCCATTCACAATGCAAACCTCATAATGAGTAACTCGCTTATCGGGACCATATGCTAAGTTTCGCAAATTCTCATTAACATGTGGCATTTCTTCACCAGATGCTAAATCAGTCTATAATAGTATTCATATTATTAATATTTCCAATAAAACAGAAAGTATGCTTAAAGCTATAAATAAAAATGTCTTACTCGTTTTTCGAACCATTTAATGAACGAGTTCTCATGCTCCTTTTCCACATTTCGACAACCATTGTGTTTGAGCTCTTCTTTATTTTCACTAAAATTAAAATCAATAAGCGACATTTAACTATTTCATGATACAAATAACAAATAATTAGAAAATCAAAGCATGTACACCCATTTGAATTTAAATGTTATGTATCAAATTAAAATTTTAAAAACGCATTACTAGTCAAATTCCTTTATTTTTACATTTAACACCAGAACCAATGTACTCAACTCGATTTTATGAAATATTTAAAGAACATGGAATAAATACCTGATAAACGGTACGACTTCATCAAAATTCTGTAAAATATATGCGTGCACTTGATTCCATTCATTTTCTTCAAGAAATTTGTATACACCTCTCCCGATAAGTCGTGAGTTTTCAGAAAACACGGAAAGGCTCCCCTCTGGTTGTTTTTTTAAGTTTTCGTAATTGCGTTCAGCTTTGTTCAATTTTGTCTCGATGTCATTCAAATACATGGAGCATAAAGTGAGACATTCTTCGATAATATAACCCTCAGCCATTGATCCTTCTGGAAAATCTTTATTGCCAACATATTGCTTCAATATATACAAGTACCTGAAATGAGAAATAAATGTGTAAATAAACAACTTAAAGTACTTTCATTTAATAAAGCAAAAAAAAAAAAAAAAGTGAAAATAACTTTTCTTACCTTTCTATAGGATACATCCAACGATAATGTACTGGTCCTCCAAGTCTTGCCTCTCGTGGAAGATGGATAGGCAAATGAACCATAATATCAAAGAAAGCTGGAGGAAATATCCTTTCTAACTTGCATAGGGTCAAAGCGATTTGATCTTCTAGACATTCCAAAGTCAGACATCTTCAACGCTTTTGAGCACATTTTTTTGAAGATACAACTAAGATTATGTAGAGCATCACATAGATCATTGTTTAACAACCCACGTATCGAAAGTGGCAGCAACCTTTGCAAGATAATATGACAATCATGAGTTTTCATACCTGTCACTCGACATTCATGTATGTTAACCCGTTTTGATAAACTTGCAGCATATGAATCTGGATACTTCACAGAAGCCAAAAATTCACACAATTTTTTTTTCAACTTTGGACAATGTATAACATGCAGCTGGCATCAGATAAGATTTTCCCACGAGTTTTGGGTGTAACTATTGTCTTATACCCAATTCTTGCAAATCAAATATAACTTTAATATTATCTTTCGTCTCACCATCAATGTCCAATAACGTGCCAAGAACATTGTCACAAACATTTTTTTCTATATGCATAACATCTAAGTTATGTCTGAGTGAAAGAGTTCTCTAATATGGTAGATTAAAGAAAATGCTAGATTTTTTCCTATTTAGTTCCTTGTAACGTTTTCTCTTCTTTGGTTGCGTCTTTCCAAATGCCACTGATTGGACAAATTTCAGTTGCTCAACAACATCATCCCCTGTCAAAGGAATTAGTTTTTTTCCCAATTCTCTCTTACCATCAAAAAAACTTTTGAGATTTCGCCATTTATGATGATGTGGCAGAAAACGACGATGGTCCATGTAACATACCTTTTTTTCATTTTTCAACCAAGAACTACATGTTTCTTTATTACATATTGGACATGCCAAATAATCTTTTGTGCTCCATCCTGATACCATTGCATATGCGAAAAAGTCATTTATGGTCCACTCCAATGCTGCACGAAGATTGAATGTTTTTTCGGTGTAGGCATCATAAGTATCAATACCATTATCCCATAATTCTTTCAATTCACACACGAGAGGCTCCAAAAAAACATCGATATCATTTCCAGGAGATGATGGACCAGGAATAAGCATTGACAAAATGAAAAAGAGAGCCTTCAAACACTTCCATGGTGGCAAGTTATAAGGCAAAAGAATCACAGGCCATGTGCTATATGATGAGCTCATATGTGAAAAAGGAATAAAACCATCAGTAGCTAATGCAAGTGTGAGCGTCCTGGCCCGGTTTGGAGTAGATCGGTTCTTTTCCTTGCCGGTAGAACGCCGGAAACCTGCAAACAACTCTCACACCGGGGATTGTGTCCGGTGAATAGCCTCCAATGCTTAAGTCAGTATGTGTATGAGTATACTGAAGTGAATAATGGAAAAATCGTGTTGAGGGAGAAAGGCTCAACCCCTTTATATAGGGGTGAGATACCTGCCTAATAGCTGCCCGGATAAGAATGAGTTGGCTGCAAAAGCTGCCCGTCCGTACTCTGACACGCCGTGCACATGTCAGAGGTGGCGCGGGGCGTTGGGAGCTGTCAGAGGTGGTTATCGCTATCACCCAATATATTCTCGACACGTGTCCTCCTGCACATGGGGTAAATATTTGGTAACACAAAACTTCCCGACCGGCTGGAACTTGAATAATCACCTTCCTTCTCGTCGGTTGAATGTCGTGCACCTACAAAGAACTCTCACACCGGAGGGTTTTTCCGGTGAAGAGCCTCCGAAGCTTAAATCAGTGTATGTTCAATCATTTCTCAAGAGTAAGCAATAGAATGATCGTGTTGAAGAAGAAAGGCTCACCCCATTTATATAGGGGTGAGATACCTGGGCTGCCCGGATTTGAAGAGCTGTTTACCCTAACTGCTCATCCGTACACACCATACGCGTGTGTCTGAGTTAGCCGTCGCCACTATCGCCTGCACCAATCCCCTTTGGACGCGTGTCCTCCTGCACATGGGGTAGGCTGTCAGAGGTGGTTATCGCTATCAACCACTACTTTCTCGACACGTGTCCCCATGCACATGGGGCAAATATTCTCCTGGAATTCAGTTAGAGGCTCTTTCACGCGCCTGTGCCTAGGCCGATCAGCGTGGTGTTAAGTCCTCGAAGTGGTCGACCTATCAAGGCCGACTGAACTGCTCGCTCGTCCACCTGGTCGAAGGATCATTTGGTCGACAGCCTTGTTGGTCGACTAGTTAGCTGCTCGATGTCCTTTACTTCCTTGACCGGTCAGTAAGCCGGTTTAACCGTGTGGGTATAATATCCCATATCATCTAGTCCCCCTCACTCTGGTCGAGCCTAAACGGCTCGATCTAAGAGTGAATTCGTGTCCATCGACCTCATGGATAGCATGGTGTTCGATATCGACCATCTAATGAATTTTCCCGCTTATTTTTCAAGTACTACCTCATTAATTGCCAAAGGTAAGATCGCCTGTCATATGTCTTTTCTGTCGGGCCTGCTTTCCTACCACGCGTCGTGTCCGCCGCGTTTGTCAGACATTTTTAATGATAGCACCCCCTCGTATAACGTGCCCCTTTGGGTGCTGTGTAAGTTAATGCTCTCTACCATTAGATCTGGCTTTAATCTGACGGTCTTCACCTTCCACCCTTTAACCTTCCCCAGTATAAATTCCACACTTAGAGAAATTTTCTGATTTTTCCACCTTTGCGATTTTTAGACTCTTCTGTGCTCACAACTTCTCCTGCAAAAACCCTAATCTTTATTCGGCGATTTCCCTTGCGATCTTCGAGTTCTTCCAAATCTCTCATCCGCGATTATGAGTAAGTCGCTTCTTGCCTGATTTTACTTTCCTTGCATCTGAGCTTTTGCGTTTTGAACTTTTTGAATTGGGTGTCTAAGTTTGCTGTTTGAGTGTTGTGAATCTGTATGTTGAATGTCTGTCTCTGCTGATTAATCACTGTGAATTTTCCCCTTTTCCTTCAAAAATCCCTCGAAATCTCTGTTTTTCTCCTTTTAATTTTTGCAAAGTCACCTCTCTGTAGAACCCTAACTCAGAAATCTTCTTATTCTCCTCTTTTCTTTTGTTTTCAGATCCTGCTACTTTGACCACCTCCTCCGACTCGGTTCAAGTCCTGCCTTCAGCCCTCGAAGCTGTTCCCCTTTCTATCCTTCGGCCCGGCGATACCGTTCCTACCCGTGTTTTTACCGCCCATATTACTTCTTCTAATTTCGGGGACAATATGGATAACGTTCCTCTCCGCCGTCGTCGACCTACCCTCGGTGCTTTAGACGAGCCCGAGGAGGACGAGATCATATCTCCTCCACCCCCGTCTGCCCCTTCTTCCAATATTCCTCCTCCCTCTTCTCAACCTGGGACTTCTAACTCTCCTTCCCATAAGGCCTCGACCAAAAAACTCTCTAAAGCTTCTTCGAGGCGTCCATCTTCTACTTCTCTTCTCCATCCTTGGTATGATCCAGAAAAGATCGGCCAACCTCTCGGTTGGGTGTTCTTTAGCTCTTCTTCTTCTGATAAATACGATCATCCACCGAGGGACTGTTATACCTTTTTCGAAATCCAATTTAAACTCGGCCTTTGCTTTCCCCTATGCCCTGAAATTCTTCAGATTTGCGAATGTTTCGGGCTTTCTCTGCACCAAATCCCCCCAAACGCCATTCGTTTCATGACGATCTTTATTATTCTTTGTCGCGTCCGTTTAGGTCGGTTCGACCTGGACTTCTTCCATTATTGCTACGTCCCTTCTAAGCAGGGTCGTGGCCTCTATTTGAAGAGCCGCAATGGCGCCCATTGCATCAATGATATCCCCTCTAATCTTCCCAAGTGGAGTGATAAATTTATCTTTGTCCGGCCCGATGCTCCTTTCCCTTGGTTGTCCGTCCCTTGGGTCAAGGAGGTTTCACGAGAGGCGGCTTCAGCCCCTCCTCCCAACCCATTGTTCGACAAACGGGTCTTCACTTGGAACTCCAAATCCGTTGCATCCGAAAAACTTCTTAGAGATGAGAATCTCCTTCATTATTGTGGCCTTCTCTCCCACAAGTCTTGTCCTCCTCCCAGCGATGAGATCCTCGATCTTATCCGTATCGAGAATGACCCAGGTAATCTTCGATTGATTCGTTCGAATGCTCCGGCATCCTTCTGTGTTTGTTTTAATTGTCCTTTGTTAATCTTTCGTTATTTTCTTGCAGAGGTGCCCAGTTTTAACATTCCTCTGAGGAAGACTCCTTTGAAGAAGAAGTCAGGGGTTACCTCTGGTTCGACCTCCGACAAAAACGAGGGATCGGGCAGTTCTGGTGGGCCTCGACCAGCGCCGCAGCAACGATCACCTCCGCGAGGGACTCCACCGCCTCCACCGCCGTCGAAGGAACAACAACAACAACCGCCGCCCCAACCACATCAACAACAACAGTCGTTACAACCCCAACCACAACAGCAACAACAGCGACTGCAACAACAACCACCGAAGCCTCCGCAAGGGCGAACTTCACAGCAACCTCCTGAGAAGAACACTCAGCAGAAATCTCTTTCTTCGTCGGCCGCCAAATTTTCGGCCTCCTCCAAGGTCGATGAACGTCAAAAGACTATCGACCGTCAACACAAGCCTGACGACCGCCAAAAAACTGTTGATCGTTACCACAAGGTCGATGATCGCTTGCAAAAGACCGACGACTGCCACAAGATCGACGACCGC
>CACSLK010024474.1:2968123-2987351 GCA_902706635.1 Striga hermonthica
CCTTAATCATGATGGATTCTTCCATCGAGCGCATGCCCACCCTCAAAGGGGTGGTCGTTACATACGACCATCCAGCCTCATGGCCTTAATCATGATGGATTTTTCCATCGAGCGCATGCCCACCCTCAAAGGGGTGGTCGTTACATACAACCATCCAGCCTCATGACCTTAATCGTGATGGATTTTTCCTTCGAACGCATGCCCACCCTCAAAGGGGTGGTTGTTACATACGACCATCCAGCCTCATGGCCTTAATCCTGATGGATTTTTCCTTCGAACGCATGCCCACCCTCAAAGGGGTGGTCGTTACATACGACCATCCAGCCTCATGGCCTTAATCATGATGGATTTTTCCTTCGAGCGCATTCCCACCCTCCAAGGGGTGGTCGTTACATACGACCATCCAGCCTCATGGCCTTAATCATGATGGATTTTTTCCCTCGAACGCATGCCCACCCTCAAAGGGGTGGTCGTTACATACGACCATCCAGCCTCATGGCCTTAATCATAATGGATTTTCCTTCGAGCGCATACCCACCCTTAAAGGGGTGGTGGTTACATACGACCATCCAGCCTCATGACCTTAATCGTGATGGATTTTTCACATATAACTTATAATCAAGGTTAATCCAAGGATTCCAGCTATAAAAATAATTCAATAAATAGTAAATTGTAGAAACTCCAATACGCCATTTCATTGATTATCGAGCAAAGAAGTTTGTTACATTGGTGCTAGTGAGTTGCACTATGAGTAAAAAGAAAATTTTAAGCATAATATTTCTTCAGGTTAGCCACATTCCATGACCTGGCTAGAGATTTTCCTTCAGCATCCTTTAACGAGTATGCCCCTCCAGCATGGACCTTTTTGACCAGATATGGTCCTTCCCAGTTCGGCTCTAATTTTCCGACATGTTTCAACACATCGACTCTTTTCCACACCAAGTCACACACTTGGAATCTTCGTACCTTCACCTTCCTATCATGCGCTGCCCGCATCCTTTGCTTGTATGCCTCGACTCTGATTGAGGCTTTTTCTCGAAGCTCTTCGATTGTGTCGAGCGCTGCCATCATCAAATGTTCATTCTGTTCTCGATCATACGTGCTCGATCTCTGGGATTGAACTTCGACCTCCACCGGTAACAGAGCTTCCATTCCATAGACCATACTGAACGGTGTTTCCCCTGTGGTCGATCGAGGTGTTGTTCTGTATGCCCATAGCACCGAAGTAAGTTCATCTACCCATGCTCCCGATGCCTTCTCCAATCTTGTTTTTAGACCGTTCAGTATGATCCTGTTGGTCACTTCGACCTGCCCATTGGCTTGCGGATGTGCGACTGAAGCGAAGTGCTGCTCGATTTTCATGTCCTCGCATCATGCCCGAATCCGCTTGCCATTGAATTGTGTCCCGTTGTCCGACACCAGTATTTTAGGAACCCCAAACCTGCAGCATATGTTGTTATACAGAAAATGTATTACTTTCTCTTCTGTGATCTTTGCCAAAGGTTCAGCCTCCACCCACTTCGTAACATAATCGAACGCCACAATTAAGAACTTTCTCTGTCCAGTTCCCTGAGGCATGGGCCCGACCAGGTCGATCCCCCATTGGGCAAATGTAATGGGAGAACTCATCGCTGTCATTGCTTCGGCCGGTTGGTGGACAAGCGGGCCATGCTTCTGGCATTGCAAACATCTTCGCACCATCATTTTTGCATCTTCCCTCATTGTCGGCCAAAAATATCCTGCCCTTAGAACTTTCGCCACCAAAGAACCTGCTTTTCTATGGTTGCTGCAGCTTCCCTCGTGGATCTCTTTTAGCACATAACGTCCCTCTTCTCTGGTCACACACCGCAAGTGTGGGCCAGCATGCGATCTTTTGTATAGGATTCCTCCATGCTCAAAGAATCTCCTTATTACTTTGACGGCTCCTTCCTTCAATTCTTTGGTTATCAGTGCCCTCCAATCCTCGACCTCTTCTATTTTGGCCACCTCCTTCTCGACCGCGCTCCTCTCCATATGTAGCAGGGTCACACTCCTGCTCTTGCAATCTACCAGATTTTGTGCCACCTTAGCCAATAAGTCCGCTCGACCATTTTCTCCTCGAGGTATCTGGATCAACTCGAATGAATCGAACTCCTCCTGTAGTTTCTTCATCTCCTCCACATACCTCACCATCCTTTCCTCCTAGATCACAAAATCTTCTTGAAATTGGCCCACCACTAATTGTGAGTCTGAGTGTATCTGCACTTTTCGAGCTCCCCCGGCTAGAGCCAACTTAAGTCCCTTGATGACTGCCTCGTACTCCACCTCATTGTTTGATACCTGATACGCCACTTTAACTGCAAACTCGAGGTTATCCCCCTTTGGCGATATAAGCACGATGCCTAGGTCACCCCCGGCCCTTGACACCGATCCATCTGCAAACACCTGCCACACCCCTTCAGACTCCTCTCCTTCCTTCGTCCCTTCTTGTATAAAATCGGCCAGTGCCTGAGCCTTAATTGCCCTCCTCGGCTCATAGATAATCGTGTATTCACTCAGCTCGACTGCCTACTTGACCAATCGACCTGACACCGAGGGTCGACCTAGCGTTTCCCCCAATGGCATATTCGTCCGGACTTTCACCCCATGTCCCAAGAAATATGGTCTCAGCTTTCTGACAGTAACGACCACTGCCAAGGCCCCTTTTTCGATCTCCGAATACCTTCTCTCCGCCCCCTGCATCACCTTACTCACGTAATAAATAGGGAATTGGGTTGTCCCTTCCTCCCGCAATAACACCGAGCTCACTGCCGTCTCACCAATGGAGACATATAACACCAAGTCCTCTCCTTGCACCCTTTTTGCCAATAGCGTAGGTCGACCAGCACCTTCTGCAACTCCTTGAATGCCTTCTGGGCTTCTTCTGTCCATTGGAACTTCGAGCTTTTTCTGAGTGTTTTGAACAGGGGCCCACTCTTCTCCGCCACCTTAGAGATAAAACGGCTCAGGCCTGCTGTTCGACCAATTAGGATCTGCACCTCCTTCACCTTCGTGGGGGGTTGCATCTCGACCACCGCTCTTACTTTCTCCGGGTTGACCTCGATTCCTCTCTTTGTGACCATATAGCCCAAAAACTTCCCAGATTTAACCCCAAACGAGCACTTAGCGGGATTCAACTTCATTCCATACTTCCGGAGGGTCATGAATGTTTCTTTCAAGTCGTTCACGTGATCGGTCTCTTATTTGCTTTTCACTAACATATCGTCCACATACACCTCCATGTTCCTCCCCAGCTGCTCCTTGAAAATTTTATCCACCAATCTCTGATATGTTGCTCCTGTATTCTTTAGGCCAAAAGGCATTACCACATAACAGTAGGTTCCCCGGCTCGTCACAAAACTGACTCTTTTCCAATCTTCTCGCGCCAGAGGGATTTGATGATAACCCTGGGACGCATCCATTAAGCTGAGTAGCTCACATCCAACCGTGGAGTCGACCAGCTGGTCGATCCTGGGTAGTGGATATAAATCCTTCAGGCATGCTTTGTTCAAATCCCGAAAATTTATGCACATCCGCCATTTTCCCTCTGACTTTGAGACCATCACCGTGTTCGATAACCACTCCAGGAATTGGATCTCCTTGATATGGCCTGCCCTTAGGAGCTTTTCTACCTCCAACTCGATTACTTTATCCATTTCTGCCCCGTGATGTCTTCTTTTTTGCTTCAACGGCCTTACAGTGAGGTCGATGTTCAACCGATGTTCGATAACATCGGCCCTGATGCCAGTCAACTCCTCCGTCGAATATGCGAACACATCCGCAAATTCCCTTATCACATTAATCAACCTCGACCTCACTGGCTCCTCCAACTCTTTCCCAATTCGAAACTTTCTCTCTTTATATCCCTCGGCCATCTGTATCTCTTCAACTTCGCCACCTGACTGGATATCCACCTTCTCCTTCCTTTTCTCCAACTTGCGTCCTTCCTCCTTTTATCTCGATCCTCCTGGTCGACTAACCTCCTCTTCTTTAGGACGCGCCTGCCTTCTTGCTAGCTGTTTGTTGTTGCTCATATTGGTCTGGTAACAACTTCTCGAGGTAAGCTGATCCCCGGTGACCTCACCAACGTTTTCACCCACCGAATACTTGATCGTCATGTGGTACGTGGATACGACCACCTGGAACGCGTTCAAGCTCGTTCTCCCCATTATGATGTTGTAGGACGATTCAGCTCCTACAACCACAAATCTCACCATTCGAACCTTCCGGGTCGCTCCTTTTCCCAGTGCTACAGATAGACTCACTTCTCCCATTGGCATAACTTCCCCGCCATTAAAGCCATACAAGGCCGTAGCCACCGGCGTTAGCTCCACATTCAACTCCCGATTGATTTGCACAAAGCAATCATAAACATGACATCGACCGAACTTCTTGTGTCTATAAACACCCTTTTCACATCAAAACCAGTAACTTCCGCCGTAAACACCAAGGCATCATTGTGAGGTATCACCACCCCTGCTGCATCCTCTGCTCGAAAACTAATTTCTGGTACTCGGGCTGTGATACCCACCTCCTCCCTTTTCCTCTTTATTGCTCGAACATGACCCCTCCTCGCATTATTCGAGTCTCCATCCATTGGTCCTCCTGAAATCATATATATCGTGCCCCTCTTCACTTGGCCTCCATCTCCTTGTCTCTCTCGCTCCCTACTTCCTTGCCTCCTTTTCCCTTCATCTCTTTTTCGACCCTCTCGACCACCTTGTGGATCCACATCATCATCTTCATCGCTCCTCTCCACCGATTGCTCCCGACACCTCCTCTTCTCCTTCCCCCTCACCTTATCCTGATAGACAAACTCCTTGAGATGCCCTGCTCGAATAAGGCGCTCGATTTCGTCTTTCAGGTGTCGGCAATCCTCAGTAGTATGGCCATAGTCTTTATGGAAGCGGCAATATCTCCTCGACTTCGGTTGAGTTGGCCCTTCGAACCTCGACCTCGGCCATGTCACCTCTTTCCCATCTATCCCTTTTTTCATAGCCATTAAGACCTCGGCTACCTTTGCGTTTAACAGGGTATAATCATGGAATCTTTTCCCCCCAGAGATAAGCCGGTCCTTCCATCTGTCCTCTCGTCCCAGATCCTGTTTAGCTCGCCCCTCTCTCCTGGGCGAGGCTCTCCTCTTAGGCGAAACTGCTTTCTCCTTCTTCAACTCCCCTCGACCCAACTCCTCTAGTTTTGCAAACTCCGCCTCAGTCTCCTCGAGATTAATATATTTCCTACACCTCCTCAACACCTCATCATATGTATGAGCAGGGGTCTTAGCCAGAGAGGTCCGACATGGTCCTGCCTGCAAACTCCTAATCAATCCTCCCGCCTTGACCTCATCGACCGCCGACGGAATTTCCAAACAAACTTGATTGTATCGGGCTACGTATTTGCGCAGTGACTCCTTCTCGCCTTTTCTCATCGCCATCAGGGTTAAGTACGTCTTCTCCTGAGCCACCGTGCTTGAGTATTGATTCGTTAACTTCTCCACGAAATCCACAAAGTCTGTGATCGAGCCCGGAGGAAGTTGCTGGAACCAATCGAGGGCGTCTTCCCTGAGGCTCGATAGAAATGCCCTGTAACTAACGGGGTCTTTATATCCGTGCAACACAGCCATATTTTCGAATGTTCTCGCGTGCCTCGACGGGTCAGAAGTCCCATCGAACACCAAGTTAGTATCCTTGTAACTAAATGGCAAGGGCGCTGCTAGTATGTCCGCCGAGAGCAAGTGTCCTCGAGCACGTCTCTCCATTCGACCATCCACCTTAGCCTGCAATTGACGCAGCTGTTCTGCCATTCTCTCCATCTCCCGGTCATGTGGGGGACCGCCTCCGCCATAGCTAGATTCATCTTCCTCCGCATTTTGGCGTGACCCCGCAACAGTGTTTGGCATCGTGGAAGCCCGAGAGAGATTGTTTGTGACTTGTTGCACCGCCTGTGCAGCTGCCTCCGCCACCATCTGTTGCATCTACTGCCTGGTCATCACCACATGTTGGTCGGGGACCTGAACCGCTGCTCGCGGCGGTGCTCCTTCTTGCGCCACCGCTCCTCCTGGTTGCGTCCCCACTACTCCTGGTTGCGCTCCCGCTCCTCCTGGTTGTGCTCCCGCTCCTCCTGGTTGCGTCACCGTTGGATTTTGGGACGGCGGCGGCGGCATCGCTGCCGTAGCTGTTGCGCGCATCTCTTGGGCACGATGGGAGCCGGGATCTCCTCCGGGAATCGCTGTCGTCGCTCCCACACCTTGGAGCACAGGTGCAAGAGTGATCGGCGTCTGCGATGGGCCAGAAAAACCCAGAGGAGGACCTTGTCCCAACGGCCTGGTCGTCGTCCAAGCATCATCGAACGTCGACTACAAGTTTTTGGGAATTCCGTCTGCCATAGCTGAGCTTCAAACACACCTTTTCAGACGAAAGTCCCACAGACGACGCCAAATGGTAACACAAAACTTCCCGACCGACTGGAACTTGAATAATCGCCTTCCTTCTCGCTGGTTGAACGTCGTGCACCTACAAAGAACTCTCACACCGGAGGGGTTTTCCAGTGAAGAGTCTCCGAAGCTTAAATCAGTGTATGTTCAATCAATTCTCAAGAGTAAGCAATAGTATGATCGTGTTGAAGAAGAAAGGCTCACCCCCTTTATATAGGGGTGAGATACCTGACCTAGGGCTGCCCGAATTAATGAGATGTCTGCCCTAACTGTCTGTCCGTACACACCATACGCGTGTGCCAGAGGTAGCCATCACCACTATCGCCTGCACCAATCCCGTTTGGACGCGTGTCCTCCTGCACATGGGGTAGGCTGTCAGAGGTGGTTATCGCTATCAACCACTGCCTTCTCGACACGTGTCCCCCTGCACATGGGGTAGATATTCTCCTGGAATTCAGTTAGAGGCTCTTTCACGCGCCTGTGCCTAGGCCGATCAGCGTGGTGTTAAGTCCTCGAAGTGGTCGACCTATCGAGGCCGACTGAACTGCTCGCTCGTCCACCTGGTCGAAGGATCATTTGGTCGACAGCCTTGTTGGTCGACTAGTTAGCTGCTCGATGTCCTTGACTTCCTCGACCGGTCAGTAAGTCGGTTTAACCGTGTGGGTATAATATCCCATATCAATATTCTCCTGGAATTCGGTTGAAGGCTCTTACACGCGTCTGTGACTAGGCCGATCTATTGAGTATTGAGTCCGCGAGATGCTCGACCTGCTGAGGTCGATAAGGTTACTCGATCGCTAACTTGGTCGAGCGATGGAGTGGTCGACAGTTTGACTGGTCGACAGGTTATTTTGCTCGATCTTCCCATTGCCCGACTCAATTTCTTCATGGTATGACTCCTCCGTCCGGTTCAGTAGACCAGTTTAGCTTGGGGTATATAATATCCTATATCATCTAGTCCCCCATACTCTGGTCGAGTCTAAATGACTCGATCTAAGAGTGAAGTTGCGCTTATCGCCCTCCTGGGTGGCATGATGTCGGGTACCGGCCTTAAATAAAGTCATCTGCCATACGTCCTTTCTGTTGCACCTATTTTCCTGCCACGCGTCGCGTCTGCCGCCCTTGTCAGGCATTTTTAATGATAACGCCTCCTCGTATAACGCGCCCATTTTGAGTACTGTGCAAATTAATGCTTTTTGTCGTTAGATCTGGCTTTAATCCGACGGTCTTCATCTTCCAACCTTTAATTTTCCTTAGTATAAATTCCACACTTAGAGAAATCTTTCGATTTTTTCCACCTTTGCGGATTTCAAACTCTCCTGTGCTTAAACATCCCCTTTTGCCAGAACCCTAATTTTTTCGGCGATCTCCCCTGCGATCTCCAAGTTCTTCCAAATCTTGCATCTGCGATTATGAGTAAGTCGCTTCTTGCCTGATTTACGTTTCCTATATTTGAGATTTTGTGTTTTGAATTTCTTGAATTGGGTGTCTTGAAGTTTGCTGATTGAATATTTTGAATTTGTATGTTGGGTGTTGGTGTTCGCTTGTCAATCACCTGTGAATTTCGCTCTCTCTTTCTTCGAAAATCTTCTAAAATTCTTGTTCTCCTTCTCAATTTTTTTTTCAAAATTATCCCCCACGTAGAGCCTTAATTCTCTGTAGTTTCGCCCTTCTCTCAAGTTTTTTCCTTTTTTTGATTTTGTTCTTGTTTTCCTTTTTTCAGATCCTGCATCTCCATCTCCTTCTTCGACCACTTCATCTGGTTCAGTTCAAATACTACCCTCTGCACTTGAGGCCGTTCCCCTCTCGATTCTTCGCCCAGGCGAGACCGTCCCCACCGTTTTTACTGCTCGTGTTGTTTCTGATAATTCTGGGGATACCATGGATAATATCCCCCTCCGCCGTTGTCGCCCTGCCATTGGCGAGTTTGACGACCCAGAGGTGGACGAGGTTATTTCTCCTCAGCCCACTCCCTCCTCAACCATTCCTCCTTCTTCTTCTCAGCCTGGTGCTTCAAACTCTCCTTCCAACAAGACCTCGACCAAAAGCCCTCGCAGAACTTCCACAAAACGCTCTGCTTCTACTTCTCTTTCTACCGATTGGTATTCTACCAAAAAGATTGGTCATCCTATCGGTTGGTCGTTCTATAGATCCTCTCCCTCCGATAAATACGACCACCCTCCCAGGGACTGTTACACCTTTTTTGAAATCCAATTCAAACTTGGCCTTCGTTTTCCTCTGTGCCCTAACCTGCTTGAAATTTGTGAATGGTTTGGGCTTTCTCTGCACCAACTTCTCCCGAATGCCATCCGTTTTATGACCACCTTTATTATCCTTTGTCGTGTCCGTTTAGGTCGATTCGACCTAGATTTTTTCCATTATTTCTATGTCCCTTCTAAGCAGGGTCGAGGCCTATACTTGAAGAGCCGTAATGGCGCTCACTTCATTAATGATATCCCTTCCAATCACCCTAGTGGAGTGACAAATTCATCTTCGTCCAGCCCGATGCTCCTTTCCCCTGGCTTTCTGTTCTTTGGGTGAAGGAAGTTTCTCAAGAGGCGGCTTTGGCCCCTCTTTCAAATCCTCTTTTCAACCAACGGGTCCATACTTAGAGCTCTAAGACCGTTGCGTCAGAAACACTTCTCAAGGACGAAAACCTTCTCCATCACTGTGGTCTTCTCACCCATAAGACTTGTCCTCCTCCCACCGACGAGATCCTCGATCTCATTCGGCTTGAAGATGATCCAGGTAATCATCGAGCAGATTAAATCCCTTGACGGATAGCTCACAAAGAAGAATGAGGCTCTCGCGGAGAGAGAAGCCGCCCTCGCGGTAAAGGAGGTTGCGCTGGCCGAAAAAGAAACCGCGCTGAAGGAGAAAGAGGCTGCGCTCGACCAAGAGCGGATTGCCCGAACACAAGCGGAGGCTGCTCGAGCGCAGTCGAAGGCTGCTCGAGTGCAGGTGGAGGCTGCTCGAGTACAGGCGGAGGCTGCTCGAGTCGAGCTGGAGGCTACCTTGGCCAAAGAAAGGGCTGCCCACGCCAGCCAATGCAAACGCTACGCTGATGCTGCGGCTCTTCGAGCTAGACAGATGATGTGGGGCACAACCACTGGGTAGCTTTTCCTTTGCGAGTATCGTGAGCAAGTGGTGGCCGACTATATGCAGTCACCACAGTTCTTAAAGGAGGTACAAGATTTTGGGGTGGACTGTTTTCAGTTCGCCCTTCAAAAGGCCGGCGAGCAGATCGCCGAGGACGATTTCGAGCAGCTTGACCCTGGGACTATCTGGGAGGCCTTGCCTAAGGTTCCTTCTAGCTTCCAAGGCGATCCTAATCTACCGCCTGAGCACGAGTGGTGGTCAGGGCTGCTGGAAAGGACTCTGGCTCGATCAGACATCTTGAAGAAAACTTATGCTCTGTCTGATGGTATAACCCCTCCAGCTCCGATGCTGGCCGCGTTGGCCGAGTCTATTCGACAACGTCCAATGAAGCTTGCGACTCGACCTCAGTGACCAGCCATTCGCCCGAGCCAAATGCTAATCAGAGCAATGCAGACTCGACCGCAACTCCTCCTCCTTAGATTAGCTCCTTTTATTGTACTTTATTTTTTGTATCTGAGCGATGTACTCTTGACAATTATTCATGATCTATTGGAATATGAATGTATTGCTTAATTTGTCTTTGCTGCCGATTATCTTTTGAATGAGCTGACTTGATATTCTTGTATGCCTCCTCAACGGCTCTTTTCATTAATTATGCTAGTGCTTTTGCTTTGTGCTCGATTGGTTATCCAGATTTTTGCTATAACATGCACCACACACACATTGTACCCTTCACATGCGACCATCCAGCCTTACGGCCTTAAACATGATGGGTTTTAGATTTGTTGAACACATGCCCACCCTTAGAGATGGTCGAAACATGCGACCATCCAGCCTCACGGCCTTAGACATGATGGGGTTCAGATTTTTGAACACATGCCCACCTTCAGAGGTGGTCGAAACATGCGACTATCCAGCCTCACGGCCTTAGACATGATGGGTTTTTTGCGCAGCTTCGTCTCTCTTTACCTCTCTATCCTAGCACTCGTTCACTGAGTGCTTGTTCGCCGGGTTTTGGGATCCCGCTCATATCGATTCTCTGATCTTCGTATCTTCTCACCAGGCTCCAAGGTCTTGGTCGTGGGGAATCCGTTTTCACACTTGCCCACCCGCGAGGAATGTTCCAAACAGGGGGCCACCCAGCCCGAGGGCGTGAGTAATCGACCAACCTGCCCACCCCAAGGGATGTTCTAAACAAGCGACCACCCAGCCCGAGGGCCTTAGTCATGGTGGGTTTTGGTCTTCACACTTGCCCACCAGTGAGGAATGTTCCAAATAGGAGGCCATCCAGCCCTAGGGCGTGAGTATTCGACCAACCTGCCCACCCCAAGGGATGTTCTAAACAAGCGACCACCCAGCCCGAGGGCCTTAGTCATGGTGAGTTTTGGTCTTCACACTTGCCCACTCGCGAGGAATGTTCCAAACAGGAGGCCACCCAGCCCGAGGGCGTGAGTAATCGACCAACCTGTCCACCCCAAGGGATGTTCTAAACAAGCGACCACCCAGCTCGAGGGCCTTAGTCATTGTGGGTTTTAGTCTTCACACTTGCCCACCCGCGAGAAATGTTCCAAACAGGAGGCCACCCAGCCCGATGGCGTGAGTAATCGACCAACCTGCCCACCCCAAGGGATGTTCTAAACAAGCCAGCACCCAGCCCAAGGGCCTTAGTCATGGTGGGTTTTAGTCTTCACACTTGCCCACCCGCAAGAAATGTTCCAAACAGGAGGCCACCCAGCCCGAGGGCGTGAGTAATCGACCAACCTGTTCACCCCAAGGGATGTTCTAAACAAGCGACCACCCAGCCCGAGGGCCTTAGTCATGGTGGGTTTTAGTCTTCACACTTGCCCACCCGCAAGGAATGTTCCAAACAGGAGGCCACCCAGCCCGAGGGCGTGAGTAATCGACCAACCTGCCCACCCCAAGGGATGTTCTAAAGAAGCAACATCCAAGTTAGACCACACCATATCTCTCATGTCATCCAACCATACCAACATTCCAAGCATAAGAAAATGTGCAATACAATAAATGATACGAAAGGATAACTAAATTTCATTAACTCTCTCGAGCAAATCTTGCAAGTTACAACTTTGTTCGGACTTCCAGGATTTCTTTGCAAAAAGTACAAGAAAGAAAAAATCTACACATAATATTTTTTCAAATTAGCTATGCTCCATGACCTGGCAAGCGATCGGCCTTCTACATCCTTTAGCGAGTACGCTCCTCCTTCGTGCACTCGCTCGACCAGGTATGGTCCCTCCCAGTTCGGCTCCAGCTTTTCCACATGCTTGAGCACGTCGACACGCTTCCAAACCAGGTCGCCTACTTGGAGTCTGCGAATTTTCACCTTTTTGTCATGAGCGGCTCGCATCCTTTGCTTGTACGCCTCCACCCTGATTGTTGTTCTTCCACGCAGCTCCTCAATAGTATCCAGGGCCGCCATCATTAGATCCTCGTTCTGCTCAGTATTATATGTGCTCGACCTCTGGGATGATAGCTCGACCTCGACCGGCAGCAACGCTTCCATTCCATAAGCTAAACTGAAGGGAGTTTCTCCTGTTGCCGACCTCGGGGTTGTGCGATACGCCTAAAGTACCGAGCTCAACTCATCGACCCATGCCCCCGAGGCCTTTTCCAGCTTTGTTTTCAGCCCATTCAGTATAATTCGGTTGGTTACTTCGACCTGGCCATTGGCTTGCAGATGAGCAACGGAGGCAAAGTGTTGCTCGATTTTCATGTCTTCACACCACGCCTCGAATCCGCTTGCCATTGAACTGAGTACCATTGTCGGAAATCAACACTTTGGGCACGCCAAACCTGCAGCAAATGTTGTTGTATAGAAATTTAATTACTTTCTCCTCCGTGATCTTCGCCAAGGGCTCGGCCTCCACCCACTTTGTGAAATAATCTATCGCCACTATCAAGAACTTCCTCTGCCCCATTCCCTGAGGCATCGGCCCCACCAGGTCGATACCCCACTGGGCGAATGGTATAGGGGCACTCATCGTTGTCATTGCTTCTGTCGGTTGGTGAATAAGGGGGCCATGCTTTTGGAATTGTAAGCATTTCTTCACCATCACCTTCGCATCCTCCCTCATCGTCGACAAAAAATATTCTGCCCTCAAAATCTTTGCAACCAAGGCCCCTGACTTACTATGATCACTGCAGCATCCTTGGTGCATCTCTCTCAGCACATATCGACCTTCCTCCTTAGTAACACAACGCAAAGGCGGTCCCGCATACGACCGTTTGTAAAGAATGCCTTTGCGTTCAAAAAATCTCCTCATCGCCTTTACAGTTCCCACTTTCAGCTCCTCTAAGATCGGGCCCCTCCAATCCTCCACTTCCTCAATCTCCGCCACTTCCGCTTCGACCACACTCTTTTCGAGATGCAATAAGGTGTCACTTCTGCTCTTACAATCCACCAAGCTTCGAGCAATTTTTGATAACAGGTCCGCCCGACCATTTTCTCCTCGAGGGATTTGTATCAGCTCGAATGCGTCTTTCAACTTCCTCATCTCATCTACATACTTTTGCATCCGGTCCTCCTTAACTTCAAAACCCCTCCTGAAACTGCCCGACCACTAGTTGGGAATCAGAATGCACTTGTACTTTTCTGGCTCCTCCCGCCCTAGCTAGACTCAAACCTTTAATTACCGCTTCATACTCAGCCTCATTATTGGATATCTTGAACCACACCTTGGCCGCAAATTCCAAGTAATCACCCTTAGGAGAGACCAGGACAATTCCCAATCCGGCTCCACTTCTCGCCACCGATCCATCCACAAATAACTGCCATACTCCCCCTGACTCCTCCTCGACCTTAGTGCCTTCCTCAATAAAATCGGCCAACACTTACGCTTTTATTGCCCTCCTCGGCTCATATGATAAGGAATATTCACTTAGCTCGACTGCCCATTTTACCAATTGACCAGAAACTGATGGCCGACCGAGTGTTTCTCCTAGCGACATGTTTGTTCGCACCTTCACCTTGTGGTTCAAGAAATACGGTCTCAGCTTTCGAGTAGTTACGACCACCGCCAAGGCACATTTTTCGATCTCCGAATACCTCATCTCCGCTCCCTACATCACCCTACTCACATAATAGATGGGAAATTGCGCTACCTTCTCCTCTCGCAATAATACCGAGCTCACAGCTCTTCCTCCAATAGAAACTTACAACACCAATTCCTCGCCCTGTACGGGTTTAGCCAGCAGGAGAAGGTTGGGTAATACCCCTCGTAACTCCTCAAATACCTTTTGCGCCTCTTCCGTCCACTGAAATTTCGAGCTCTTCTTCAACGTCTTGAATAATGGGCCACTTTTCTCTACTACTTTCGATATGAAACGGCTTAACCCTACAATTCGACCAGCTAAGATCTGCACTTCTTTAATGTTCGTCGGTGGCTTCATCTCAATTACTACTCGCCCCTTCTCCAGATTCACCTCGATTCCTCTCTTAGTCACCAAATACCTGACCTCACCCCAAAAGAGCACTTAGCTGGATTCAACTTCATCCTCATACTTTTGTAATGTTAAGAACGTCTCTCTCAGGTCCCTCACATGGTCCATATCTTCCTTGCTCTTCACCAACATGTCACCCACATAAACCTCCATGTTCATCCCCAACTGCTCCTTAAAAATTTTGTCCACCAATCTTTGGTATGTGGCACCTGCATTCTTTAAATCGAATGGCATCACCACGTAACAGTAAGTACCTCGGCTCGTCACAAAGCTCACCCTCTTTCTATCCTCTCTTGCCAAGGGGATTTGATGATACCCCTGCGAGGCATCCATTAGACTCAGCAACTCACATCCGGCTGTTGAGACGACCAGCTGGTCGATTTTGGGCAGTGGGTACAAATCTTTCGGACATGCTTTGTTTAGATCTCAGAAGTCGATGCATATTCGCTACTTCCTCTCTGCTTTCGACACCATCACCATGTTTGACAACCACTCTGAGAATTGAATCTCCTTGATATGCCCTGCTTTCAACAGCTTGTCGACCTCTTGCTCGATAATTTTATCCATCTCCGCTCCATGGTGTCTCCTCTTTTGCTTCACTGGCTTCACGCTAAGGTCGATGTTCAGCCGGTGTTCGATCACCTCTGCACTTATTCCCGTCAACTCCTCCGTTGTATACGCGAAGATATCTGCAAACTCCCTGACTAGACAGATCAACCTCGATCTAATGGGCTCTTCCAGGTCCTTCCCCACTTTGAATTTCCTTTCCTCGCATCCCTCGACCATCTGGATTTCCTCGACCTCTTCCCCTGGTCGGATATCCACCTTCTCTTTCCCCTTCTCCAACCTCTGCCTATCTTCTTTCGACCTCGACCCTCCTGGTCGATTGATCTCCTCCCCTTTCGGAACAACCTGTCTCTTCGCTAGCTGTTTGTTGTTGCTTACCGTAGTTTGGTAGCAACTTCTCGAGGTAAGTTGATCTCCGGCAATCTCTCCAACATTTTCACCCACAGGATATTTGATCGTCATATGGTACGTGGATACGACCGCCTGGAATGCGTTCAAGCTTGTCCTCCCCATTATAATGTTGTAAGATGATTCCGCCCCCACGACCACGAACCTCACCATCCGGACTTTCCTCATCTTCCCTGATCCCAGCGCCACGGGCAAGCTGATCTCTCCCATCGGTATAACCTCTCCTCCGTTAAAGCCGTATAACGTCGTGGCTACAGGTTTCAGCTCCATATTCAGTTCTTTATTAATCTGCACAAAACAGTCATAAAACATCACGTCCACCGAACTCCCGGTATCGATGAACACCCTCTTCACATCAAAGCCCGCCACCTCCGCAGTAATCACCAAAGCGTCGTTGTGGGGCAAAACCACTCCCTCAGCATCCTCCGCCTTAAAACTTATTACCGGCATTCGAGCTGTAATCCCCACTTCCTCTCTCTTTCTCTTCACAGCTCGAGCATGCTCATTCCTAGCGTTATTCGAGTCGCCATCCGTTGGCCCTCCAGAAATCATATAAATCGTTCCTCTCTTAATAGGGGCTTCACCTCCGTGCCCCCCTTTATCTCTGTCTCTCCTTGGCTTCTTTCCTCGACCACCTCGACCTTTTCTGTCATCTCCTTCCTCATACCCATCACTCCTTTCCTCCGAACCGTCTCGACACATTCTCCTTCCTTTTCCCTTCGCCCTGTCATGATACACAAATTCTTTCAAATGCCCTGCTCGAATCAACCTTTCAATTTCATCCTTCAAGTGCCTGCAATTCTCCGTGGTATGGCCGTAGTCTCGGTGAAATCGGCAATAGACTTCTGATCTTGGTCGAATCGGACCTGTGAACCTTGTCTTTGGCCATGTCACATCCTCGCTCGACATCTTCTGCTCCATCGCCTCAAGCACTTCGGTCAAATCTTTCCTCAAAGGTGTAAAGTTATGATACCTCTGTCTATCGAACGACAATGGCCTACCCTGCCACCTGTCGTCCCTTTTTTCTCGCTTCGAATCTCGACCTTCCCTCCTCGGCGATGTCTTCTTTGACCCACTCCTCTTGGGTGAAATCCTCCTCGGCGACCTCCCTCTTTGCGGGCCTTCTTCTTTTTTGGCTCTGGCTGAGCCGTTCCCTCCAACTTAGCAAACTCCACCTCCATCTCCTCCAGATTAATATACTTCCTACAACGCTTCAAGACATCTTCATATGATCGGGCAGGGGTCTTTGCCAGGGAAGTTCGGCAAAGCCCTGCCCGAAGACTCCTTATCAGACCTCCCACTTTCACCTCATCCGACGCTGAGTGCACTTCCAAACATGTTTGATTATATCGAGCCACGTACTTCCTCAACGACTCCTTCTCCCCTTGCCTCATCACCATCAGAGTCAAATATTTCTTCTTCTGTGCTACTGCGCTCGAATATTGATTGGTGAGCTTGTTGGCAAAATCCTCAAAGTCCGCGATCGACCCAGGGGGTAATTGATGAAACCAGTCAAGCGCTCCTCCTCGCAAGGTCGACAAGAATGCCCTGCAACACACGGAATCAGAGTACCCATGCAATACGGCCATGTTCTCAAACGTCCTCACATGCCTTGACGGGTCAGATGACCCATCATACACCAGGTTAGTCTCCTTGAAATTATTTGGTAGGGGGGCTGCGAGAATCTCCCTCGAGAACGGATGTCTTCGAGCCCTCTTTTCCGGCATTCCTTCAACCTTGTCCTGCAACTGGCGCAACTGCTCCGCCATCCTCTCCATCGCACGATCTCGTCCACCTCCTCCATCTCTATAACTGGACACGTCCTCCTCTTGACCTCCTACTGCCGTGGTCGGCGCGGTGGTGGCGTGAGATGTGTAGCTAGTGACTTGCTGCACCACCTGCACCGCGGATGCCGCTCCTTTGCATCTCCTCCCTGGTCATCGTCACCATCTGTTGACCAGGAGCTTGTGCGACGGCCTACTGTGGTGCTCCTCCTTGCACCATCGCTCCTCTTGGTTGTACCATCACCGGATTTTGTGGCGGCGGCGGTGGCATCGCTGCCGCAGCTGCTGCACGAGCTTCCTGGGCACGGCTGGAGCTGGCGTCTCCTCCGAGAATCGCTGTTGTCGCTCCCACACCTTGAAGGACGGGTGTAGAAGTGACCGGCGTCTGTGAAGGGCCAGAGAAGCCCGGAGGAGGGCCTTGTCTAATCGGCCTGGTCGTCGTCCAAGCGTCGTTGAACGTCGACTGCAAGTTAGTTCTAGGAATCCCGTCCGCCATAGCTGAGCTTCAAACACAACCTTTCGAACAAGAGTCCCACAAACGGCGCCAATAATGCATGTGTGAGCGTCCTGGCCCGGTTTGGAGTAGATCGGTTCTTGTCCTTACCAGTAGAACGCCGGAAACCTGCAAACAACTCTCACACTGGGGATTGTGTCCAATGAAGAGCCTCCGATGCTTAAGTCTGTATATGTATGAGTATACTAAAGTGAATAATGGAAAAATCGTGTTGAGGGAGAAAGGCTCACCCCCTTTATATAGGGGTGAGATACCTGCCCTAATAGCTGCCCGGATAAGGATGAGTTGGCTGCCCAAGCTGCCCGTCCGTACTCTGACACGCCACACACATGTCAGAGGTGGCGCGGGGCGTTGGGAGCTGTCAGAGGTGGTTATCGTTATCACCCAATATATTCTCGACACGTGTCCTCCTGCACATGGGGTAAATATTCTCCTGGAATTCGGTTGAAGGCTCTTACACGCGCCTGTGACTAGGTCGATCTGTTGAGTATTGAGTCCGCGAGATGCTCGACCTGCTGAGGTCGATAAGGTTGCTCGATCGCTAAATTGGTCGAGCGATGGAGTGGTCGACAGTTTGACTGGTCGACAGGTTATTTCGCTCGATCTTTCCATTGCCCGACTCGGTTTTTTCATGGTATGACTCCTCCGTCCGGTTCAGTAGACCGGTTTAGCTTGGGGTATATAATATCCTATATCAGTAGCCAACCCAAGTCTAACATTACGAGGATCTTCTGAAAATGATTCATATCTCCTGTCAAATTCTTTCCATTCTTGAGCATCGACCGGGTGCCTCAAAAATTCATCATCAATTCTTTTTATCCTTATGCCACCTCATGTCTTGTGCCGTTTTCTTGGATATAAATAATTTTTGCAATCTTGGCTTTAATGGAAAATAGCGTAAAATTTTTTGAGGAATCTTCTTACGCTTTTTCTCTCCATTGGTACCGCTACTATGCTCATTGGATTTATAACGTGGAGTTGAACATTTTGGGAAACTTTCTCTAGCTTCATACTTCTTTCTGTATAGAACACAATCATTTACAAATGCATCAATTTTCTGGTAATTCAAGCCAAGATCTTGAATGATTTTTTTTTTTTTGCCTCGTAATATGAGCAAAGAAGTGTCTCTCCATTGGGAAATGCCTTTTTTAAGACTTCCAGCAACATAGAAAATGATTTGTTGCTCCAACTGTTGAGAAATTTCAAGTGCATAAGAGTTACTACAAATGACAAGTTGGTGAAACTCTCACAACCTGGATACAATTCTTTATCAACATCTCTCAATAGCCGCATCTGATTCCCATTGTGGCACTGAGTTTTCATCTCTTGTTGACGAATCTTCCCATGTCCAAGCGTTTGTTCTCATTGCTGCATAAGAATCCTCTAGTAAAGTTTGCATATCATCATGATCATTCTTATGACATTGCTCATTTCTAGTCATTTCATGTATCTCACTTCGTCATTGTCATCTAGTGGATCAAAATCCAATTACTCATTACTAGAATCCTCAATTTCCTCACCGTGAAGCATCCACGTAATATAGTTTTGAAGTATGCCATACTCCAATAAATCAGCTTCGACATCATCTCGACTTTAGAGGCACACATTATTACATTTTTTACAAGGGCACCTAATCTTATCCAAGCCTTGTTTTGAATGATATGCAAAATCCAGGAATTTCATAACTCCATTTTGATATTCTGGGAGTCTCCCATCTTCAAGAAATATCCAACTTTTGTCCATTTGGATTCCTGCGAATGAATAAATTCATTCGTCATAAATTACAATAGTAAATTTATACTCATAATTGAGATCTTGTTTAATACATTTCATCAAACACTTTGTAAGCAAATTCAGTTGGTTTATATTTGATTAAATGTTATAATATCTATTGCCAAGATTATCAAACAAATTGTATAGGACTTACTAAAGGAAATATGTATG
>CACSLK010024474.1:2987408-2997501 GCA_902706635.1 Striga hermonthica
TTTTTTTTTTTTACTACTTTCTGATCATTATTTCAACATCCTAAGAATATCTTTTTCATATTCGATAATTGGTGACCAGAATAAAATACTTAGTTTCATAAATTGTAAGAGTTGAACAATATATTTTTCCATTTTTTGCAATGAATTTGAAGCTCAAGAACTATCACCTGACCCAATATGTGCATTTAGAAAGAAAGAGATTCAAGAACAAACCTTAGAACAATTTGTATTATGGAAGTTGTTGAGATGAATATCAAGAAAGAAGAAGCACAATCTTGGAAGAGAAATTGTAATAGTGAGCGAAACAATAAGAAGCACATGAAAATTTTTGAGGAATACTATCAGTGTGTTTAATTCACAAGTTAGCAGAACGCAAGAGATATTATAAATAATTAGTATCAAATTATTTAACTAATTAATCTCTTCATTAATTCTAAACCCTTGTAAAATCCGCTAACTAGTATCAAATTACCATTACATTTGTGATATTACATACTTGCCAAACCAATATTATAATATACCATCAAAAATAATTTTTACTATGTATTATCTAATAAAATGTAATTTATCTAGTCATTATTTCAGCAACATGTGTAGGGTTGTAAACGAGTCGAGTCGAGCCGAGCTTGAGCTTAAGGTGTTTGAGATCGAGCTCGGCTCGTTAATTAAACGAGCCAAAAATAGAGCTCGATCCACTACAAGAATAATCAGTTTTAGTGACGATAATTTTTGTCACTATGTCGTCACAAAAAATACCGTCACAATAAGAAGTATTACTGTGACGACATTCGAACATATAGCGACAATATTAGGACATTATTAGCGACGGTATCTTTTCTGACGACATAGCGACAAAAATTATCGTCACTAAAAATGATTATTCTTGTAGTGATCTCGGCTCATTAAGGCCTCGAGCTCGAGCTTTAACGAGCCGATCTCGAGCTTTATCGAGCCGAACTATAAAAAAATATATCAATTTCACCTTTCAAGCCTTAACGAGCCGAGCTTAGCTCATTAACCAAACGAGTTTTAAATGAGCTCGAGCTCGGCTCGTTCGAACTCGAGCATTAACGAGTCGAGATCGAGCCGACCCGAGCCGAGCCAGGCTCGTTTAATTTAACAACACTAAACATGCGTATGAAATTAAATTTGTTATGTTAAATTTTATCATGGATGTAAAATTAATAATATAATTTGAGAAAGCTAGATAAATAAAAAATAAAATTTATCATCGCCTCTTTTAATTTTCTATATGTAAGTTTGTAACATGTTATGTTTGACACCAACTTTTTTACCATTAAAATTTTTATATAACACTAATAAAAATTTTGTTATTATTTTATAATTAATAGTGATGATATTCTTTTTGTCGCTAATTTTGTTATTTTTTTGTGACAACAGTACGCTAACACTAATATCTATGCTGTATTATTAGCGATGACTTCATAAGTCGTCACTATTAAAAAAATGTATTATTGAAGACATTTTTTTCATGCTGGCGATATAATAAACACAAACATTTAGTGATGAAGAATAGTGTCGAAAAATAAAGTTGTCACTAATAACTAGGAGTTCAACAATTTTATGACATTACAAAATATTGTCACTATATACATGGTTGTAGTTATGAAATTAATGTCGTCACTAAAATTATCATCACTAATAATGATTATTCTTGTAGTGATCCACCAGTCCCACCGGCTCGTCACCGGCACTTCAGTTGTCGTCACCACCGTCCTCGCCTTCCAGGCCACCTGACGTTCCTTCACCTGCAACGCCACCCCATATTCCTTACTCTGAGCCTAGAAAAAAAAAATCACAGCATTCATCCACTTGCTCAACGCCGGCAACGACGGGTCGCTGTGGCTACGACGGGACCATTCGCGTCGGCCTGCACACATTGTGTGTTTGTGCGTAACATGTGGTGGATCTGGGAGGAGAAGATGAAAGCTATCGTCGGTTGCGGCAGAAGGTGGAGCAGCTGGTGGTGTAGGAGATGGTGGCGGTGGGCTGTAGACTGGCGGGGGAAGAATTTTGATGGCAGCGGCGTATGTCTATGGCCGGCGGTGGTCGTCGGTGGACTGTGAGTGTGTAGGCTCTATGGACTACCGTCCTGGTGTGCCCGGAAGTCGAAAGCGACGCGACGGACAGGCGGCGGATGGCGGAGGCGAGGTGGCGGGCAGTTGACGGCAGCCTGTAGTTGTTGCCGGAATTGTGTGTGTATGTGTGTGTGTGTGTGTGTGTGAGAGAGAGAGAGAGAGAGAGAGAGAGAGAGAGAGAGAGAGATGTGCGTGAGTTGTTGGTGTGTGTGTGTGTGTTTTAGTGGGTGAGAGAGAGATTGGTGTGAGGTCAACATGAGGTGTAATTTTTGTCATGTCCATTATACCCTTAATTTGATGTTAATTGCACATATTTGACCATGAATGTTTAAAGTATCTATTTACTATATAATTAGGGAACTCACCTTCCTTTTTTAGAAAGGTCATTTTAAAGGTCCCACTATGTAGTTTCTAATTTAGGGAAGTCTGAAAACCGTCAGCACACGTCAATAGTTTTGGTTAAGTTATTGTACATGGACATTTTCGTGATGGGGTGGAAATCAACACACCCCAAATTTTTATATTTAATTTTTTTTCTTCAAATATTATTCATTATAAAGTGGATTTTTCATTTCATTTATCAAAAAAAAAAAAAAAATCACATACACAGATCTCTAGGCACAACACAAGGTCTATAGAATTAAGTCACTGATCACAAAGTTTTATATATCACAGGTATCAATTTATGATTAATTCTCACATATTATTTTGAATATGATTACATTCATCATAATATTATATTTCACATTCATATAGCATAAAAATATTTCACATGCATATAGATAAAAATAGATTGAATTTTGAAATTCAAACTGAAATAAATAATATGCAAGATACTTCCATTCAATTTGTAGTTAGTTGAATATAATAGTCTAACATGTTGTTCATTATGTTAGTTTTGTAATATAAGTAGTTTATATATAATTAATTTTTCTATCCACAACAAAAATCATATATCTGACCAAATAAAATTAAAACAATTTATCTGTATTGTTGTTTACAAAAAGCACTGAAGTTTTCAATACACCGAATTTCGGTTGTTTCACTTTTAATAATTGTCGTATAAGATAAATGCATTCCTTATATTTCATATTCAGGTTTGTTATCATGTTTACGATTAACTTTCAAAACAAGTCAAAACCAATATAAAAATCTTCCTTCCTTAATACATATTGTTTTACTTATTGGTATGATATATGTCTATGCTGTATATAAATTGGCCAATATAGTTAATAATATATTTTAATTTTTATTTTCTTAAAGCTACAAAATTAACATTTGAATCAAGAAGATTCATATGAAGCAGTGCAAATGGAATTTGAAGGAAGACATTGTTTTTGTTTCGAGCTGAACTTCATTGTTGAACCAAACAGACGATATTACTCAACCGTTTTAAAGCAAAAAAACCAACTTTCATGGACACGTACATGTTATAAAAAAAAAATAATAAATTACATGGACTTTTATAACTACATCTCACAATAATTATTTACATATCAATATGATAATCTTATTACTATCAAATAATATAGAATACGAATTATGATATTCTTATTTAAATAATATATTTTTATACTTCCCGTGCATTTGCACGGGCAAAAAGACTAGTTTACTAGAATGCCATCATATGTTTGACAGATATAATTAGAGTTTGACTTCATCATGACTATTAACTTGATTGATCCAATGATCCAAATTCATTTTTATTTCTTTCATTGTCTACCATTCTCATATGATCTTAACTATATTTTAATATATATATATATATATTGTCTTAACTCTATTTTAATATATATATATAATATATATGTATATATTTTAATATATATATATATATGTATATCTTTTAATATATTATATATTTATATTCTTTAATATATCGCTTTCATAATAGTTATATAAATTAATTTTTTTTAAGTCAAATTTTAAATTAATGATAGGAATTAATTAAATTAATTATAATAACATTTGTTGTTAATTATAATAATTACTAATTAATTTCAAATTTAATAATTTTTGTAATAACTATTATAATAGTAATTAATTTATTTTATCATATTTACAAATTTATTATTATTATTATTATTATTATTATGATAATTAATATAATTTTTTAATTACTTTTTATAATATTTTGTTTATTAATATAATACATTTTTCTTTTAGATTATAATTGTTATTATTTATGCTAATATTTTTATTTTATAATATTTAGTAATTTATTATAATTATGAAATTTAATAAATTTTTTAACCAATAAATTAATTATTTTAATTTATTATTTATTACTATTATAATATTAATTATTAATTATATATAATTATTTTAATTTTTAATTTAAGAAAATTGTTTTATTCTTCGCCCGCGGGCCGTACGCAATCACGGACTGTACGGCCCGACCGCGTCCGGTAGCGTCGGCCGAATGCGGCTTCTGCATTTTATAAAAAAATTGAAAAATAATTTACATTGTAAAAAAAAGCATTACATTGCTAGAGAAATTTTTTTTACCGAGGTCGTGAGATTTTTTGACATTTTTCAGAATTTTTTTGAAGTTCCAATCAGTGTTTTGTGACCCGGACCGGACCGGCGGGTCGACCCGGGACCCGGTCTACCCGGAGCCGGAACCGGTCCGGGTGGGTTAATTGGACCGGAAAACAACGGACCCGGTCAAAACCCGGTTGACCCGGCCTTGACCCGGCCGACCCGGGGCATTGACCCGGCTGGGTCAACCCGGTTGACCCGGTCTATATGTATTTTTTTATTTTTTTTTGTTTTTTAATTTTCTTTTTCTTTTTAAAAAATAAAATTATGTATATATATTTATAATAAAAATACATACATATTATTACCACTTTAATCTACAAATTTTACATACAAAATATTTAAATTTGTTATTTTTATGTATATTTATATATCACAAAATACTCTATATATAATTTTAAAATTAATTATCCGGTTCAGCAATTGACCCGGTGACCCGGCGGTTGAACCGGTGACCCGGTGACCCGAAGACCTGTCCGGGTCGATTACCGGGCCGGGTTTAAAAACTATGGTTCCAATAGCAAAGTTTCAAAAATTTAGAGAGATAGAGAGAGAGGACTTAGAGTAAAATTGTAAAAAATGACGGTACGTAGTAACTAGGGGTGAATTGCGATTTACAAACCTATACCGTTTCTTTAAAAAAAAAAAAGAAAAAGAAAAGAAATATCCACTGATCTCTGGAAACATCGGAGCTACCACCAAACACGTTCTCAACCTTTATCACGCCTAAACCCTCGTAGAACTCTCTAGAACGCCCGCCTGCTTTTATTAAGCTCCTCTGACGCTCACTTTATCCTCCACCTCATTTTGATTTGTAAGTTGTAATCGCTATTAGATTTGCCTGTAGCTTTTCTTTTCTCGAGCCAATAAGAGAATGGAGGACGATTTCGATATGACGCCAGCGGAGGGACTCGATGACGACATGGATCTGCCGGAGGGGAGCACCTACATGAAGGTCGGAGAGGAGAAGGAGATCGGCTCGCAGGGACTGAAGAAGAAGCTTGTTAAGGAAGGTGAAGGCTGGGATACTCCGGATAATGGCGATGAAGTAGAAGGTAATTAGCGTTTTCACTTAACGAAATTCACGTATTTCTTCTTTTTCTTTATATCGATTATGATGAACCTGTTTTTTTTTTTTTTTCCTCTCCCCTTTATATCGGTTTCTTGTTTTATTAATCTGAATGAACTTACGGTGCAGTTCACTACACTGGGACGCTGCTGGATGGGACAAAGTTCGACTCCAGCCGAGATCGGGGGGCACCTTTCACTTTCACTCTCGGTCAAGGTTAGAAGACTTCATTTTGAGCTTCGGTTCTTTTGTTTCGATCCAATTGTTTATTTATTCGAATAAAATGTACGAATTAATCAAGAAGGCAAGTATGAATTAGTCAAGACGCCAAGGATGGAGCAAACTTGCCACATTTTTTGTCAATGGCTGCTAATACTGGCAGTATATGTCTTAGAGGTCTATTCAGTCTGGCATGAGAATAACTATGCATACGCTGTCAGCTGAGCTGTAGGTAAATTGTTTTTGGAAGGTTCTTGGTTGAATGTTCTATAGAAATCCAAGCGAGTGCATGGCTAGCGGGTCTTCCCGAAATTATGTACTTAAATGTAGTGGGGTTATGTCATTATATGCAGGTGACTAAATTGAAGTTTTCAGGCTTGCCTATACATATATTGATTAAGTCATGGCCAGTGGGTCTTTCCGAAAGTTATGTACTTAAGTGTAGTGGGGTTATGTCCTTATACGCAGGTGACTAGATTGAAGTTTTCAGGCTTGCCTATACCTTCATTGATTAAGCTATGGCCGTGGCTTTTGCTACGATGATATGTGCTTTTACATGATTCAGTACTTTGATAATAGTAGCCATCATTGTGTAGTTGTATAATAGAATTGAGTTAACACTTTCTGACCGAATAGGGTAGTGAAAATTGAGCGAGGGTAGCAAATTTATACTTGTTGGGAAGATTCATGTGGTTGCTTATGTTATTTTATTGATCCATATAACTAGTAGGACAACATTGTGGATGCCAGCTTTATACAAGTATTTTTTGTTTTCTTCTTTGAATGTTGTTATGAGCTGCATTTTAAAATTTTCCATTTTCAGCTTTTACGAATAATATTGTTGCTTATGAATTGTTAAATTCTGTGACAGGCCAAGTCATCAAGGGATGGGATCAAGGTATTAAGACAATGAAGAAGGGTGAAAAGGCCATCTTTACCATACCACCAGAGTTGGCCTATGGCGAATCAGGCTCACCCCCTACCATCCCTGCAAATGCGACTTTGCAGTTTGATGTTGAGTTACTGTCCTGGGTCAGTGTCAAGGATATCTGCAAGGATGGTGGCATATTCAAGAAGATTGTCAAAGAGGGAGAAAAGTGGGAGAACCCCAAGGATGATGATGAAGTGCTTGGTATGCCGGCATTTGCTTTTTAAAATTATATTTAATTTATTGTAATTGTAATGTAATACTGACTTCAATTTTTTTTACCTATGATTTAGTCAACTATGAAGCGAAACTGGAAGATGACACTGTTATATACAAAGCGGATGGTGTTGAGTTCACTGTTCGGGAAGGTACGATCATGAAAATATCCTGTCATGATAAATTATGCCTTTTCTTCTCTTTTTCTTTTATTCTGTTTTGATTTCCCAATGTCATTTACTTTCCATGATCAGGTCATTTTTGTCCGGCTATAACCAAGGCTGTGAAAACAATGAAGAAAGGTGAAAAGGTTCTTCTTTCCGTCAAACCGCAATGTAAGGAATTCCTCTTGAATTATAAAAATCCTGGATTGGAAATTTTGATGACACAGAGTTGTTGATCCTTAAATTGCTACTTCTATGGCAGATGGGTTCGGTGAGAAAGGAAAACCAGCCTCAGGTGACGAAGTTGCAGTTCCGCCCAATGCTAACTTGAACATAATTATGGAGTTGGTGTCCTGGAAGACAGTTTCTAGTGTAACAGATGACAAGAAAGTAATGAAGAAAATACTGAAAGAGGGGGAGGGTTATGAGCGCCCAAATGAAGGAGCGGTTGTCAAATGTAAACTTTTTAATGCAACTTCTATTATTCTTGAAAATATGACAAAACTAACGTATAGCTTAAGAATAGCTAGGAAGAATAGCTAGGAGACGGTCCTAACCTTGAACAAAGAGTTGAAGATTTAATTCAATATCTATATATTATTTTTATAGCTAATTTGGTAGGCAGTGAAATCTAATCATATTTTTGTAAATCTTTGGCCAGTAAAACTGACAGGAAAGCTGCACGATGGAACAGTATTTGTTAGGAAAGGCCACGGGGAAGATGAAAGTGATCTTTTTGAGTTCAAGACTGATGAAGGTATGCAGAAACTCTGACTTTGTTCTCTGCCTTAAACAATATTGTTTATACGGGTTCTAAGCTGCTGTTTCACCGTCTCCAAATCAGAGCAAGTAATTGAGGGATTGGACAGGGCTGTCATTACAATGAAAAAGGGAGAGGTAGCGCTCTTGACTATTGCCCCCGAGTACGCAATTGGTTCTTTTGAATCAAAACAAGAGTTGGCAACAGTTCCTGCAAACTCGACTTTGTACTATGAAGTTGAGCTTGTTTCATTTGTTAAGGTCAGTTAATGATTGGCTTTTGAGTTTTCTGGTTTCATGATAGTTTCAAAAGCATTCACAAGGGGCCTGATAGTTTCACAACATGGAAAATGCAATTGTGACTCACCATATACTAATTAGATGCTATCAGATAATAATGCTGGTATTTTGGAATTAGTTGTCCTAAGACTTAAAGGAAGTATTTGTTATGAGAATTTATCTAATAATCATGCTTGCTGTTTATCCTTCAGGAAAAGGAGTCGTGGGATATGAACACTGAAGAAAAAATTGAGGCAGCTGGTAAGAAGAAGGAAGAAGGGAATGCTCTGTTTAAAGCTGGGAAATATGTTAGAGCTTCAAAAAGATACGAGAAGGTACTTGTTAAACGAGTGGTGTTCAGTCAATTTCAATAGCTGGCCTATTTCTCTAGGCTTACATGAAGAATTTAACACAGGCTGCCAAATATATTGAGTACGACACTTCATTTAGTGAGGAGGAGAAGAAACGCTCCAAGGTCCTGAAAGTGACCTGCAACTTAAACAATGCTGCTTGCAAGTTGAAATTGAAAGACTACAAGAATGCAGAGAAGCTGTGCACCAAGGTTGGATTTACATTCTCCCTCTTTATCTTCTGACTTAATTGCTGTGTTGTTTCCTATGTTGCCATTATGTGAACACCGAATGCGATTAAGCATGAACTGTTGGAGAAGGCCTCTTATGAAAATCTCGCAAAATCATTAGCGTAGTACAAAAACACTTATAAACTTGAAGTTGTATATTTATTTCCCACTTGTTTGGTGTAATTTGGAGCACGGTATGGTTTGTAGCACAACAATATACATCATACATCATGTGTCTTGGTCATGTGTGCTGTAAGATGAATTGTTGGCTGAGTATTCTGGTGAGTAGACATGGCCAAGGGCTGTCCGCCACCCTGGACCCGGCCCAGCCCGGCCCGGTCAAATCTGTTGACCATGGGTTCGGGACCAGACCGGATTTCCGAAGCTGTCATAATATCCGCGTGCGCCCCCCTATTCTCTCCTCAAGGGCCGTGTTAGGGTTGTGACCTGGCCCGGGTTTTGGCCATGTCTACTAGTGAGTATACTTTTATCGAGTTAGTGTAAGTTCTTTGAGCTGAAATGGAAGTTGCACCGAAGGTCTTGGAGCTTGAGAGCACGAATGTGAAGGCACTGTACAGAAGAGCTCAAGCATACATGAACATGGCAGATTTGGATTTGGCTGAACTGGACATTAAGAAAGCTCTTGAAATTGACCCCGATAACAGGTTATCCCGGATATTGATGTATTTTTTTTATAAGTTGCAATTTTCTAGATATTTGTGTGAAGACACCCTTGGGCTTATTTTGTTGTCTTATAATCAGGGATGTGAAGCTTGAACATAAAGCACTGAAGGAAAAGGTCAAGGAGTTCAATAAGAAGGATGCCAAGTTTTATGGCAATATGTTTGCCAAACTGAACAAGCTGCAGCCATTTGATGCTAATGTAAGTTTTACTTGTAGACAATCGTTTCTTTTTCCTGTTTAAATGTGCTGTTCTTGGCTTAAACATGATTGTTCTTAGCTTGATATATTTGTTGCTATTGATATGACTGTTCTGTACAGAATGCGTCACCTAAGGAGGGCGAGCCTATGAGCATTGACAGCAAGGCATAGAGTGATGCACAACAACCTTGCTTAGGTCAACATGATTCACTTGTTTCTTTATATTCATTGTGGTTGAAAGAGCTGCAATTGTGTTTCTTCATTGTGGGATTTGGTCTGTTATGTGTAGTCTCAGACTGCGTGGATTGTATGCCCTGTGACATGTTTTCTGAGTTAAAGAGGTTTGTTTTTTTTTTT
>CACSLK010024474.1:2997516-3008582 GCA_902706635.1 Striga hermonthica
TTTTTTTTTTTTTTTATATTGGTGTCTCCATTTGTGAGCATTACTATGATCACTAATATAGTTTTGTGGGTTGGCAATATGCGTCCGGAAAGTCTTGGGCATGGAAACTAGATATTCATGAAGGATAGTTTCATGGTGAATTTGTGACTAGATTGATACTTGGTAATTTCAGCAAGCAAAATAAATATGTTGATGAGCAGAGACAAAAATTTATTAACAAAATTAGCCAGCACCTTGAAAAAAGTTTAAGAGAAGTGTATTGGTTTGACATTTTGAAATATTTTTAAAGTTGAGATATTTTAAGATTTTTGAATTTTGCCAAAATTTTAAGACTGTAGATAAGATTTTGAAGGATTTTTATAACATTTTTCTCTTAGAAATCTGAGATTTTAAAAAGTTATAACAAATTAAATGTTACAAGAGTATAAAACTTTAAAATTTCAAATACACTCAAAGATATCTAATAATCCTACAAAGTCAATTATATATTTTTAAATACGCTCCATGAAAATTCTCAATGATACATCCATTTAAGAGGTATTCAAATGAAATTTTTTAAAGAATTTTTGAAAACTCAGGGAATTCTGTGGTAATTACGAGAATTTTTAGTTATAGAAAGTTTATAGAAAAAAGTATTTTTCGAACTGTGTGTGGGCTAAGTTTTATAATGTGAAAACAAGTTAATTTTTTTATCCTATTAACTACGAAAGAAATTATGCGATGATAGAAATCACAGCACCATATGCACTCATGAAATTGTTTTTCACAATTCATATATAACTCAGATCTGTATTTCTTGGATGAGAGATTACAGAGTACATTTGTGGCGCCTCTCTCAACATATATGGTTCCCGTTAAATAATACAAGGGTAAGGAACCTACTAGAATTAGGACACTATGTCAAGATACGATAAACAAGGCTTAATAAACAAAAGAAATAAGAAAAGAAATAAAAAGCTTATTGTGGTCCAGTTTCTATTTTATCTTGCATTGTATAATTTTTGTCTTGCATGGTGAGGTGTCCACGCAATGTGACGTGTCATATTTGAAAGTCTAACACCCCCTCAATTTTTGCCCAGGGAGAAGGTTGACTCCAAGTTTGCTTCGAAGATGGGCAAAGAATTGTCCTGAGAGCGGTTTGGTGAATATATCGACTATTTGTTCCAAAGATGGTATATGAATGACTGTGATTTTGTGGTGGACTTGTTCTCTGAGAAAATGAAGATCAATGCCAACGTGCTTGGATTTTGAATAAAACACAAGATTGTTAGATAAGTGAATGGCACCAAGATTGTCGACCCAAATCATGGTAGGTTTTGAAGATTGAACCCTGAGTTCTGATAGTAGAGATCGAAGCCAAAGTATTTCACATGTTGCAGATGCGAGGCTTCTGAGTTCTGCCTCCGTACTTAACCTAGAAATGGTAGGTTGTTTCTTTGAAGACCAACTATAAAAGTTTTTTCCAAAAAAGACGCAGTAACCACGGGTTGATTTCCTGCCATCTGTGTCATTAGCACAGTCAACATCAGCAAAAGTGATGAGTTGTGCATTAGTTGATTTGAAGATGGTAAATTTATGATCGTGGGAGCCTGCAAGGTATCTGAGGACTCTTTTAAGAGCTTTCCAGTGTGTGGTGAGAGGGTTTTACATGTATTGACTCAGCTTATTGACACTGAAAGCAATGTCTGGCCGAGTGATTGTTGCATATTGCAGGCACCTACAACACTCATGTATAATGTAGCATTTTCAAGTGGCTGACCATCATATTTAAATAGGTGAGGATGACTGACATGGGAGATGGTGTGCCTTTGGCATTTAGCATTTGAAGCTTCTGAAGAAGAGCTGAGATGTACATCTTTTAATTGAGAAGGAGGCCATCAATAGTTTTGGTGAACTCAATGCCAAGAAAATAGTTCAAGCCGCCAGGGTATTTTAAAGAGAAGGTGAGTCGAAGAGATTGCACTATATTGTGGATGAGCTGAGGAGATGATCCTGTAATAAGGATATCATCTACATAAACCAGAATGAATGTGCTTGTGGAGTTTTTGTGCATGTAGAACAGTGAGGAGTCAGCTTTGGATTAAGAGAAACCAAGAGATGTCAAAGTAGAGGCCAACTTAGAGTTCTAAAACCTCGATGCATGTTTCAATCCATAAAGGGAGTTTTTGAGTTTGCAAAAAAGTTTGGCACCTGAGGGGATGTTGTTGTGTAACGTGGTGGCTGCTCCATGTATATGTCTTTGTTAATGTCACCATAGAGAAAAGCATTATCAATGTCCAACTGTCTTATATGCCATGAGTTGGAAGTGGCCAGAGATAAATGACTGATTGTAGCAGGTTTGATAACTGGGTTAAAAGTTCCATTGTAGTCAATGCCAAGCTCTTGTGTGTAGCCCTTTGCAACCAGTCTAGCCTTGTGCTTTGAAATGGACCCATCAGTGTTGGTCTTAAGTTTAAATACCCATTTTACAGCCTATGGGTTTGACATCTTTGGGTAGGACAACAAGATCCCAAGTTTGATTGAGATGAAGAGGTTGGAGTTCTTTATCCATTGCTGACTTCCATTGAGGGAGACTGAGATCTTGTATGTAGGATGAAGGTTTCAGATGATGTGACTGCCATGAATGCCTTTCTTTTAAAAGTGCCAACTTTTGACCTAGTGGACCTGTGGGTTAGTTTGAGCATTCACAAGAGGTAAATCAATAATTAATCTTCCATTCTAAATTTGTAGTGGAGATGGTGATGAGGGATTTGAATGTGGAGATGAAGAAGAAATTGAAGAGATACTGGAAGATTACGGTGTGGAGTGAATAGAAGGTGGATGAAGAGATGGTGGAGGGCTATTGATGATTATAAGGTTATCTGGGGGCAATGTTGGAGAATATATTAATGGTAGAATGTTTGGAAAGAGGTTATTTGGTGGAGGGTCAACTATGTGGGGCTGTTTGGAAAAAGGGAAGACAGATTCATCAAAAACCACATGACTAGATATGATAATCTTTTTGTTAGGAAGGAGGATTTTGTATCCTTTGTGTGATGTGTTGTATTCAAGGAATGTGTTTGGTTGAGACCTAAATTCTAGTTTGTGTTTGTTTAAGGGTCTTGTGTACGGGTAACATAGGCAACCAAAAACTCTAAGGTGGTTATATAATGGCTTGGAGCCTCTCAACATCTCATATGGTGATCTGTAGTGAAGGATTTTGTAAGGAAGTTTGTTAATGATATGGACAACTGCAGTGAAGGCATGATCCCAACAGGAGTAAGGCATACATGCATTGGTTATGAGGGAAATTCCAGTCTCAACAATATGCCTATGTTTTCTTTCAACAAGGACATTTTGTTGGGGTGTGTCGGGGCAAGAGAGCCTGTGAAGTGTGCCTTGTTGTTGAAGAAACTGAAATAATGGTTTAAATTCTCTACCACCATCACTTTCAATGCATTTGATTTGTTTATTATACTGAGTGTTTATCAACTTAACGAAATGATGAAAAACAGAAACAACATCAGTTTGGGATTTAAGTAAAAATACATCCAAGTATGTGTTGTGTGATGGTCAACAAAGCTTATATAATAAGTATAGCCATAGAGAGATTTGATGGGGGCAGGTCCCCACAAATCAGGATAAATCATGTCAAAGGGGTTGGAATAATTAGTGCTAAAATCATGAAAGGGTAATCTGTGACGTATTTCCAATTGACATGAAGAACAAAGAGAAGCATCTGCATTAATATCATAAGGAATTTGACAAGAGTTTAAAGCACTTTTTACAATATCAGGTGCAGCATGGCCTAGCCTAACATGCCACATTTTCAATTTAAGTTTCCAAAAAACAACAGCAGAACAAGTTGTTTAAAAAAAGGGGAAGAAAAGTTCTTTTTGGAAGTTTGTAGGTTCTGGGGTTGATCACCATTGAGTGTTGACAGGTTGAAGCAATATAATCATTAACTATTCCTTTAAGTAGAGTTGTTCCTGTTTCCAGATCCTTCACAAAGCATGCATCAGGGTGAAATTCAAAATATACACCATTATCCTTTGAGAATTGGTAGACACTAATAAGGTTCTTAGCAATTTGAGGAACAAACAAAAGGTTTTTGAGGATAAAATGGTCTCTTTCAGAAGTCGAAGATTTAATTAATGAAGTACCAATATGTGAGATGCCCAAACTTAAACAATTGCCCATATGGACTCTTTCTCCACCTGTGTATTCACTTGCCATGCTGAGGTTTTACATGTCATAAGTTAGGTGATTGGTTACTCCTGAGTCAGGAACCAAAAGCTGTCTTGATTTTGATCAAAGGGAATCATGCTTGCAACATTTGCAGTCTTGTTCTGAGAAGAGAAAGAAGAATGTCCTTGGGAGGGAGCATAGTTGGTTCCTTGAGCATAGTTGTTTCTATTTTCATGTACAAAATTTATATCCATCCTGTACCAACACTTATCAGCAGTGTGGTTCACCAAGTGACTGATTTGACACCTTGGTTTGAAGTTGGACCGACTACCTCTTCCTCTAAAGGATCCTGATCTGCCATAGCCTCCTGTACCTCTTCTCTGATTGAAGGTGTTGCTACTTCTTCCTCTGAAGTTGTTGCAGTGTAACGCCCTGCTTTATTTTAAAGAGTTTACCGAGTTAAATTATAAAAATCAGAGTAAATTTTTTGCAAAATTCCAATTTAAAACTTTAAACATTAACGGGCTACTTAAACTACTAACAAAAATAAACCATTAAGAACAACCACAAATAACCTACACATGCATACTAACGATCATAATCATCAAACCAAATTATTATAAGTCTCAGAAAATAATCAAAGGTTTAAATATGATCAAAAAATTCAAACCAACATTTTCAAATGAAAACGGAAGCATAATAGTTCAATGAACAGAAATCAATCAAACATAGATAAAAGCGGACGCAAAAGAAGCAAGGACACGACATGTCCATGACTTACTCGCTCGTCCCTCGCTGCCGCCGCCAACCATGCTCAACCTAAAGATATCAAGAGGAAACAAGAGGACAAAACAAACAATGGGGGTGAGCAAAACCATCATGCTCAACAATATCACACAGTATATATTCGCATAAATATTCAAACCATAATCGAGGTATGCATAAAATCCATGTCTACTCCCTATACGGTCTTATCGCAAACCTCCTATGTACATACAACAACCTTCCGATCAGATATCGACAAGGAGTAACCGTAAAAATTCCCTCGCTAGCTCGACATAGGCAAAAGGATCATTTTCGGGAGACAGTGGAGTTGTTTTTCCCCTCCTGATTAGGCAAACGGTGCAGGGCGTCATCTCCTGACTAGGCAAACGGGCAGGCGACCTCTCACTGTTTATGCATTCGTCAAAGGCACTACCAACGGGAAACCTAGACTAGGGTTCTCACGCATACAACAACTATCGAAGCGAACATTTATAGGAAATAACAAGTGCAATAATTATAGATACACAAACTGTACCCACCTGGTAAAAATCGAGATAAATCACAAAATGAGTGTAGGCGGCGAACTCGACTCGTCAAGCACCTACATAAAATAAAATAGCCTTATAAATGACTATTCAACAATCACTTAATTCAACTAAGTTCACATAAACATTTAATCATGCATTTAATCAAGGGAATCCCATTTCCGAAAATATTACACAAGTTTATCAAAACTTGACCCGAACAGCGTTTTTAAAATTGACATAATTCTCAGCACACAACTCATATGAATATGATTCAAGTTGCATTGGAATTCTTAGACATGCATCTACAATTATTATGAAAACACCGAAAGCAAATAAGGCCATTTAACAGGTGATATATCAACAAACACCAAAAATAGAGTTACAGTCCAAAATTGGAAATATGCAACTGACCAGATATCAATAAATGTTATCTAACTGGGGATACTGACATGCTTTCAATGAGATTCGAAAACCACATGATAGCTAACTCAAATGTCTACAACTTTGCTGAAGATCACATTGGCAAATAATCACATTATCAACGAGTTTAATCACAAAACATTTGACTCAGCAAACCTGCCAGAAACTAACATGTGATATAGACAACACTTCAGAGTTTATCACCTAGATCGAGCTACAGACCTCCAAATGATATGATTTATGTCTCAAATTAAACCTAAAGCATGCCTCTATAACTTTAATTTAGAACAAAGAACCATATAAGGTCATGTCAACCTCAGATTTCTATCCAGGTACAAGACTCTAACTCATGCATGTTTATCTTCATAAGAACCCAACTCGAGCTACAGAGCATATATCAACATGAAATTTATCTCATTTTAAAGATAAGAAGCAGACCTATAACTTTCATGAAAAGCATAAGTTCATACGAGCACATTACGATATGATAAATAAGTCACACGTCAATTACACACAAGCTACGGGGTAACAGGAAAAACTGGACGCGCAATATTCTCGTAAAAATCATAACTTATTCGATATAGCTCAGAATTACGAAATTTTAAAGCCCAGATACAGACAACTGAACTTACTACATTTCAAAAGAAAAAAGCAACTTTAAATAGTCGGTCTCTAATGGCTTAAACTGAGGCACAACAGAAACAGCGAACATGCGATTTTCACTTGAAATAACATTGAACACATAGAACGAATGTTCTAAGCTCGACTACGCTTAATATGACTTCTTAACAACAATATACGAGCACAATATGGTTTATCACAATTACTACATAGTACTCGATTTAATGGAGTCACAAACATAACCCAATAGACGAAACGACATATAAAAGCTGATGAATAATTTGAAAGAAAACCGACTTCAAGCATGAATTGATAGCACGTAGGATATATATCTATCTATCACGCGATATATGAGAATGACCAAAATAACGAGAGGATTTGAATAAGTCACCCGATTTCGGGAATCTACGAGTTATCGAACAGAAAACGGGCCCGACAGTGGGTCGGACGAACGACATTGGGACTCAAAATCTTCCAACACGGTTCTGAGGGCTGCTGGACGGGAATGATGATGGCGAGTGAGACTCTATTGCTGATCGACGAATGAAGGTGCTGCTCGGAGGTTGCCGCTGCTGGAAGTCCTCACCGGAATTTACAGGTCACGCGATGAACTCGTCGGTGGTCACGATCTTCTGGACGTTCACGGTGGCCGAGAGAAGCGGCTAGGGGCGAGGTAGAGAGCAGCGACTCGTAGAAGAGCTGAAATGGTGATTTCTCGCCGGTGACGATGGAGGTGCCGGCGGGATTTGTAGGTTCTCTAAATTTTTATTTTTATTTTTATTTTTTATTTAAATGGTGGGCTTCAGCATGAAAGAACATAGAATGATTTGAAATCTTATGAAAATAAGAACTCCTCGGCGAGTCTTATGAAGGTGGGAGGCGAGTGAATCATACGGAGAAAATCTCCCAACAAAATCGCAACGAAAAATTATTTACAAGGAGGGAGAGAAAGAATCGGTCGTCATCTCGAGAAGAAGGATTCGAAATCGTATTTAATCAGTTGGGTTTAGACAAGGTAAATTGGGCCGAGGAATTAACTCAAATGGCTAAGGGGTGCACAAAGGAAAATGGGCCAATTTAAATAACTAATTTGGGCCAAAAGATATTAATCAATTTGAGATGACACTAATAACTCAAGAGGTTTGTACTTGATCACAATAGCCACATAATAAACCTTATAAACATGGGCCGAGATAAAATATACGTGATTCTATGAACAATTAAACACACGATGAATAAATAATACTACTTATTATATAATTAGATTACATCTAATTAAATCATAATAAGTCTAAACGGAAAGGATGGCGAGCTACAATATAATACAAACAATTACGAGCACATAATCACAATAGAAATGAATAATCGAGTACATATAAAATAAATCTGGACAATAAATATTAATTCGATAAATAATCCGAAACAAATGAGGCGCTACAATATACCCACCTTAAAAAGAATTTCGTCCTCAAAATTCGAAAACAAAAGCAAACTAACATGCTAAAGAAATACAAAAGGACTCAAAACGAGAAGGTAGGAAATGTCCTCCTAATCACTGCCTCCTTCTCTCAAGTCGTCTCGGACTCGTCATGTCGGCTCCACTGCACCTTCACAAAGCTCACTGCCTGGTTCCTCGGCTGATGGACCCTCTGGTAAAAAATGGCCACCGATACCTCCTCATAGGTAGTCTCGCTCGACCCGCAGTTCGCCAAAGTCCACCACGTGGTCCGGGTCATGCACATATCTACGCAGCATCGAGACATGAACCACATCATTCACCCCTGACAATTGCGGCTGTAAAGCTAGCCGATAAGCCAAGTCCCCGACTTGAGCAAGGATCTCAAAGGACTAACCGCACACAACAGAGGATCCTTATTTACCCCAAACCAAGGTATACCACACCCCTAGTCATACGGAAAGGAACTCGAATAAACCATTAAAATACTCACTCGATAACAAAAACACAACACGACCCACCCATGGTGAGAAATCGCAAAACGCAACACACAACATGCACACACGACCTCAACAGGTCTCATGGTGCCTCAACCGTGAGATCATCAGTCAAACAATCGTGGTCGACATGTGGAGCTGAGTTTCAGCATGGTGCCCGGGTCACGCCGAAAACTTACCCATAATCTTGACACACTCGTGACTTCTTGCCGAAGCGATTGTCACGGTAAATGTGCAACTATGCACGCAGCATAGCCCCGCTATACTCATACTTATAACACACGATTCTACGATACAAACATAGCCCTTCATGGCTCCGTTTGCTGGCAACAGAAGTCTCCTATCTCGCCATCTCGAGAAATCCTCGCATAGGCATATAAAACCTATCGACCACACTTCCATATCAAAACCATAGATCAAGGATGCAGACGCGGTTCGGTGGAACATGTAACCCTCGGTGGTCAAACCGTCCAAAAGAAAAAAATAAAATGGACATTTGAAATTTTTAATGCACTGTCCTCTGAGAGGCGATACGCTCGCAGGCGCTGCATATGCGGGGCGCCAGTGTTAGTGATATATACAGAAAGCTTGGCTTTGGATGATATTACACTTTTACCCTTTATGAATGAGAAACATGTTAAATTAAACAAGTTCTACGTTCTGTTGTTTTGCATTATATAGTATGGATTGTCATCGGGCGAACCGAATATCATGCTATCAGTTACTCGCGAAACAAGAAGTAGTTCACAACCCAGATGGACATGAACACCCCATCATGAAGGGTTGTAGTGTCAACCGTACAGTTTGTCTTGACTGATTATTTGCACTAGTACATTTATGTATTGAACAGGATCCCAGAGAGGAGCAGTTCATTTTATCTGATCGTTGTAAACGAACTAGGCCTCGGTTAATTACTGCGTACTCTTAACCCGTAAGATATTTAACATGCATATATGTGTAGTACTTATTACTTTGATTCACATGGGTGAGGCTTAGTGAACTAGGCCAATAGTGTAACACCCCGAGTTTTATTAATAAAGGAAAATACTAGCTTTTAATTTTAAGCTAGCCTTTGTTAGTAAATAATCATGTACATGTTCAAGTTCAAGTTATTCAGCCAGTTATATTTCAAATTCGACTATTAGTCGATACGTTATTCGGTTTGATTATCCCAGTAACCGAATGAGTTTCAGATTTAGTTCCGATTCATGAAATTAATTAGTGAGTTCGGAATTAACTAGTTAAGTTGACGAATTATCCGAAATGTCGATATTCGGATTAATCGTCCATGTCATGAATATTCGAATTAATTTCCAAAGATCATGTTCATGTTTGGATTAATTTTGGTATTTAAGTACCAAGCTTAATCAAATAAATCATATATTTAGTTCCGATATAATAATATTTTTGAGTATTATTTTCGGAATTAATTATTTTCAGTCGAGATTACATGAAATTATTTTTGACGTCACGTTTACGTTCAAAATAATTTTGGTAATTAAGTATTATGCCTGATTAAATAGTTAAGCATTTAATTATGCTTAATTAAATAATTAAGCATGCTTTTGTATAGTAAGCCGTAAGCATTTTCTCATATGATGCAATTTGAATGCATTTTCTTAATGCAAATGCCGTGTGCATTTGTTAGTGGAATTGAGGAGAAATTAGCTAACTTGAGGTGTCACATTAGGAGCATATTAGTGGTGAGTAAGCAAGCTTATTGATGAGTAAACATTATAATAGCTCCTAATGGTGACAAGTGCCTTAATATGGTGAAGCCACTAAATTTTTCCCCACCTCTTAATATCATGCTCTCGACTACTATATATATTAGGGGGAGTTGGGATCATTTTTCCGTTTTTCAGCCTATATATATATATATTACTCTTAATTTAAGTAAGTTAAGTGAGGGGAGTAGAGGGCCGAGGAGAGCACGCGTAGCCGCACTACGCAAGCGCCGAGTACCGCACGGCGCACGCACGGAGGTTGGAGCTCTGATTAATCACGAGTATCTTGTGCGATCAGCCCAGTGTTCGAAAGGTAACCTCGGTTAGTCTATACTTGATTCGGTTAAGGTCATGTTAGATCAAGTCATGCTCTCGATTCGGCTTTAAGCTGTTCGGCCGTACGTGTAGTTCGTATCAAGTCATGTTCATGTTTTAATTCAAATCTCTCGAACAATTATCATGTATTAAGTCATTACATACAATATTATGTACAAATAGTTCCTGTTAGTCAAGGGATTTTCATGTTTGATCGGTGAAATGGCCGAAGGACGTGAGCGGCGCACGTAGCGCACGCCACGGGCCATATCATATCCCACCGAGTCATGTTGATTTATGTTGATAATCTCCCGAGTAGATCATGTTAATTTGATCATGTCATGTCATTTTAAGTTTAGTTGATTCGTGTTTGTCGGGGGAAATTCACGTTTGGTCGAGAAAGTGGTTCAACGCCATAGGCGACGCACGGAGCGCACGCCATCGGCCGTGAGGGTCCGTCGAGCCAAAGTTCATGTTATTATGTTCAATTTCAGGGAACTTAGTGGTTAAGATCATTTTGTTGGTGTTATATACTTAAGCTTTGCTTTAGTGGATATTACACTTGTTATTT
>CACSLK010024474.1:3043723-3054741 GCA_902706635.1 Striga hermonthica
AATCCTTCAGTTAAAGACCAACTGAATCGGGAATACACTACAGTCTTTTTCCAAGTGGGGTCTCACTGCCAGTCTAGACTGTGAACGAATAGTTTAGTCTTATAAGGAACATATAGGTGATCTTTCTGTTCGAAACTCTTCGAACCACACTACCTCAATATAAGACATGGAGTATGTATTGTATAAATAAATAAACTGCAAACATATGTACTTTGACCGAAACATGATTGCCAGATCAAAATGGAATTGATAGAAACTGCAAAACATAGCTTTTACAGCATACCTCTAACAGAAAATGCTGAAATTACATCCTAAATTTCCCTTTTAAATGATGGCCGAAAATAGAGAAGAGGTGGAAGAACTCTTTAACCAATAAACTCATGCCATATGCTAGATTAATGGAGCTTAAGATGCTTAGTCATAAGAATAGGAGATTAGTCATCACCATATACCTTAAAAGAGTGACACCTCATGCTTAAGAATGGAGACAAATCTCCCATGAACATTAGCGAAAAATGGCCACGACATTTTAATTAAATACCACCCAATGCCTACGACATTTAATTATTTAAGCATGATTAGTTCTTAATTAAGCACAATCTTGTGCTTAATTATTTAGCTAAACTTGATACTTAATTACCAAAATTATTCCGAATGTAAACGTGACTTCGAAAATAATTTCGGATAATCTTGACTGAATAATTAATTCCGAACTCATTAATTAAATAAACGAATCGGAATTAAATCTGGAAACTTATTCGGTTAGTGAAATAATTAAACTAAATAATTTATCGACTAATAGTCGGACTTTGACTGAAACTGAATAAATGACTTGAATTTAACTTTTGACGATTAACTTAATTAATACGTCAACATTGGAATAATTAATCCCAACCTGCTGATGTCCATTTATTAATATAAACAGACTGAGATTAATTACTATCATTGACTCGGTTAATAAATAAAATTAATCGAATATATATTGACTTAACGTCGAACTTGGAACTTAACTAGCTGAATAACATGGACTTGAACATTAACATGAATATTTATTAACAAAGGGTAGCTTTTACTCGAAAGCTAGTATTTTCCTTTATTAATAAAATACGGGGCGTTACACTATTCTTACCCAATATTGTATTAATAAAAATAAGATTAATTATGTGGATTGGTTAACAACTCCAAACCACCATAATTAATTTATTCTTATTAATAATTAATTTTCAATCATATTAAAGATAAATAATAAAATAATAATTCTTGAAAACATTTTTTCAAGACTTTATTATTTTAATCTATTCTTCCATTTCCTTATTTAATAATCTTATTATTATTTGGATTTGAAATTTAAAATCCAATTTTAAATTCCAACTATTAATTAGTAATTCCATTAATTACAAAATTAATATCCAAAATTCAATTAATTAATTTAATTGATTAATTTAATATATTCCTTTAATTGATATCTAATCAAATTAGATTTGTCAATTAATTCTAACTCTTTAGAAATACTATTTGAATTTTACCTTCATTCAAAAATTGGTGTGATTTTTTAGGTTCACAATTAATACTAGTAGTGGGTTTACAACTCTTTGTAATTTGAGTTAATCTTATTAACTCTTATTCATGAATTAACTCTTTATTCAAGAACCCACATATCATGGGAATATCTAGCAAGTAGCATGAATTTAGTATTAAGTGAATGGCGAGTAAACCTATTTCGATTACAAGTCCATACATATAAAATCCTTTCGACATCCAATTTTCCGATTAAATCTTTGGGTATGATTTTGTCGAAACCCAAATTGATTTAATAATTATGATTCCATTTCAAGTTTTAGTAATTCGTTTATGAATCTCTATTCATCCCGCCTTGGCCAAGGACTTTGAATTACTAACTATGAAACACATAGGAAATTCACTTATTTTCATAAGTGTCGAATCCTTTGTTGGCCACTGACAAACTTCCATACATATTATATAATACCTAAAATATCTTTTTATACGATTGTGCTAGCAATCAAAAGGATAAATCAAAGTAAAATATAATATGCACAAAGTTACCATCGTGCCTCAAGTCAAAGGATTAATCATGTACTATTGTAACATGAAAATTCTTATTCGACATGATAAACTTTCATTAAGAATTTTCATACGGTCATGTTCAGTGAATTTGTTCTCTAACAAGTACCCACTTATATGTATTTGCGTCCCACACTAATGTTGATGGAATGCAACATTCTTATCTAATAAGCATACATACTATGTGCAAGTCTTTTCCGAATTTATTCGATATCCCATCTCGAAACATCCAACGACTTAGAACTGTATTTAAGATCACAGCTTTCAATATATATGTTCCATGATCACCATCTCTATGCGAAACCATATCTTATAGCTATAAGTGATCTAGGGACTTTATCTTAAGTGCAAATATATGATAAATGCTTACTCTTAAAATAAAGTAATGCCTTATTATTTAATATAATTCCAATAGATTGTATTTACAAGTAGAATACATCCAATCCGATTGGAACGCTGGGTATACTACTCTAACAATATTAAACAGGCATATAAATATATGTAGTACTTATTACTTTGATTTACATAGGTGAGGCTTAGTGAACTAGGCCAATAGACCCGCCTTCTCGGGTAATATTGTTGCATGTAGGATGTGCTGTTAGGATATTTACGGTCACTATGTGCGTTAGTTTGATGATGTCCCCGGAGTGAGTTCATGAATGATTATTATGCTAAACCCTGCAATGGGATTAAATTCCGGCATAGTAATAATGTGATGAACGAGCGCTAGCTTCGGTGAAATAATAATAAATTAATTAATTCGTGATCTTCAGTAATCGAATTAATTAATGGACATTGTATCTTAAACATGGGGAGATAAATCGAGTAATTATTATTGGAGTCTCAATTGTAAATTGGGCTAGGAAAAGGTAGTGCAGTAATATTATAATGGTTGCCTATTTAATATAATTTAATTAATTAAAATAAATGGATTGGTCCATAAGTATTTTAATTAATTAAGGATCCCTTCTCCTGATCTTCTAAGGATCCATACTGTATCTATATATACATCATTAAGCTCATGAAAAGAGAACACAATTTCCACAAACACGTGAAATCGACCACCCCCTATATTATCTCTCTCAGTTCCCATTCGAGCATCTTTTTCTTCTTGTTGTTCTACCGGTACAAGATTAAGAGGTGTTTGAGATATACAGTAGAAGATCTGTAGGTAAACCGAGACGAAATATATTTTACCCTACCGAACTAACCGGATGTCCGATCAAGACGTGCAGCACACTCAGACGACCGTCTCGACGAGAAATTTCCAACGCCGCCAATATCGTAGCCGTCCGACGCTGCACGCGCCCTCACGCGCCGCCGAAAGATCCCGGGTCTGCAATCTTGTCTTCATCTGTTTGCACCTGTTCGATTTGATTTTCGATCTGATCTTGTTCGTGCAACCCTAGGATGCGATTTGCAGTCAATAATTCATTGGTGTGCTCTGTATGACCATCCAGAAGATCAGTCAGATCGCCATAAATTTTAAGCTATAAGTTTTCTATGCAAACCTTTAGATCCGTTGTGCATTGGTTTACGTTTGCTATTGAATTCGTGACAAGTACATACGAGATCCTCATCGATCCCAACAAGTGGTATCGGAGCACTTGGTTTAATTTGTTGTGTACAAGATTGAATTTTTACGGCTTTATTTGTCAAGATGTGTTCAAACGCAGCCATATATTGGATTATATTCGCATAACTCGGTTTTGCAGGAATTAGTTTAATCCACTATTATGGTCGATTATGTGTTTGATGAATGTTGATGAATGTTATGTATGGTTTTAATTTTTTTTTTAAGCCTCGGACATGTCGAGGAATTTGATGGATGAATGTTTGTAATAATTATTCGCCCAGGGGTTGACCGGATAGATTTCATTATTTGTTTAGAAAAACATGTATATCCATTTGTTGGATCTAGGATCGGATTATGTAATTTTGTAAATTATATTTTTATGTTGTGATCGTGGATTAATTGCCGGGAGATCACAAGAGATCAACGAGCCTCGAAAAACCAACCAGGACGAAGCCCGGAGGCGCGCATGGACACGCGCAGATTTAAAAAAAAAAAATCGACCACCGACGGCGGCGGGCTGTGGCCGGGCGGTGGCAAGGCGGCGGCGACGGCAGGTTGTCAACGGTAGAGAGGTTTACTTGGTGTCCAATCAGTACAAGATCTACAAAGATTCTACTGTAGTTGGAGTTCCAGTTGAGCAGGAAAAGAATATACAAAGTTTCCTTGTTTATGGGAACTCAATATTTAATGGTCATAATAGTGGATATATTATTTATTCATTTAAATTCATTATTCCATTATTTATTTATTTATTTATGCATGTTAACTAATTATTGTATTTGCCTGGGATTAATTTAGAATTGTATATTTATTTATGCATGTTAATTAATTATTGCATTTACATAGGATTAATTTAGAATTACATAAATCCTCATTTAAATTATACTAAGTTGGAGAAGGGATTTTAAATTAAAGTTAATTGTAAAAGTCCTAAGGCCTCCATTTCTAATTTGTCGATAAAGCAATTAATTGCGGTTATGGGCTCATCCTCGGGTGTCATCGCTAAAATTAATTGTAGGTAATTACAGGACGAATTTCTAATTAGATGACTAGAGGGAGTCTTATGAGAGTGTACGGGCTTCCCCTCGGATGACGTATAATCAAATTCGTATGAACTCAAGATCGAGAAATGAAATTCACTTATAATGCAATTTATTTATAACTCCCCTCGGGATCCCTGAATTTATTGCATGGCCAAATGGAGACCGACTATTGTGGGCCTTTGAAAGCCCCTCTCTTACGAATGTTGAATTGTGTAGGGTTGCCCTCGCATACATTAACTCTCGGTGTTTTGAGTTGTCGGTGAAAAAAGATTTAAATCTTTATCGAAACAAGCATGTATATCTAAAAAACTGTTCATACTGGCAAACTGGTTAAAATATGTAATCCTGAAAATACTTAACATTCAAGTTTGAAACTTAAGACGTAGCGGAAAAGTCTTAAAAACGTGAATAATTTTATAGACATAAAAAGTCCATAAATGTCCACTGAAACAAATTGCACGACCATCACCACCACATCTAAGCTCACACCTCTGACCCGACCCTGTTACCTAAAAATGATAATAATGGGGCGTGAGTACTAATCCACTGTACTCCGTAATCCATACTAAAGTAAACATCAATAATAATATCAATTTCATAATCTTTGGTATATATCTGAACTTAGTCTCCCGGTATATGACCGGGAAATTGTAACTAAACTGTGCAACTACCAATAACTTGCCGGTTCTCAAGTCATCACATTCTGGGGGTCGCCTCCCACAGAACCCAGTCTTGACTGGGCGAGCTTAATTCTGATGGATATTTACTAAGGCAACTTGGGGCCTCCACCAGAATTTTATAAACTGTATACATACCTCTGACACGATATAACTATTATAGTCAATGTAATATCCAGGCTGGGTCCCCACCTTTTCTTCTTGAAAACTTTTGAAAATTTTAAGTGCTGTGCTGGTAGCTGTATCTGCAAGCTACATAAAAATATAAACAAATATACTAAGTACTATGCTCGTATACACATAAAATTCTAGGATGCTCGACTCTATCAGATAACTTATCCGGATATAAATAAATACTCTAGAGATTTTTTAAAAATCATACTAAGTCCGAAATTAAACTGGTATACTTAAACTGGACTGATTTGACTCGGAAAATCATAAGAAAAATCTCAGAATTAACTAAAATGATAGCCCAGATTTATACCTCTTCTCAAAATAGATGAAAAACTGAAAGCGTCGAGAAAACGAAGCCTTGAACGATCGAACTTGTACTCGACAAATTCACTTCTTTTGGTACTATTCAACGCGGGAATTCAAACTCCCCTAAGTAAATGTTCGGAACTCCGAAAAATGCGAAATTTGTCCGCATGGCATCATGCTTGAATTCTCTATACGTTCCAACTCGATTCTCGGTAAATCGAAGTCACACAAAACCTTGCGGGACCCCGTAAAACGGCCTTTTCATTTAATTTGCTAATATGCATTCTTGACTTCGGGCTATTCAAATAAATGATCGGGACATCGAAATAATAAATCAATGCCACAAACGAATTCTCCTCTTCCCGTGCTTTCTCGAAAGCCTTTTTTGCAAATATTGAACTCGCTTATCGAGTCCCGACGGCACACCCGAATTTGGGACCTAAAAATATTGCTAATATTTTTATTTATTTTACTAATATTTTCTCTCGACTTCGGGCTACTCAAAATAAATGATCGGGACCTCGAAATGTTAAATCGAGATCACCAATGGCTTCTTCTTCTCGGACTGTCAAGAAAGTACTTTTTGGTAATGCTCGAGATGGTTTCCTAGTCCCGTCGGCGCACCCGAAGTCGAGACCTTAAATGAAGTGAAAAAATAGAGAAAATAATTTCAGCTGCTTCTGATGTTCTTTTCCGGGAAGCTCTCAGCCCATGTTCTTCTCCGGCAACTCACAGAAAAGAGATAGAATGATGTCTAGCCGAGCTACAGTGACGCCGGTACACTGAGGGACGCCGGAAGATGAGTCTGCTCCCAACATTGAATTTGACTGCATGAAAGGTGGTTGCGCCGCAACGGAGCTGCTGACCTGCCGTGAAGCTCACGTCGGAGCTTCTTCCGCCGGAAAATGACAGCTTTGATCAAAGGAGGCTCGTTGGCTTTCAACTTGCGATGAACTGCTCCCGCCAGAAAAAAATGGCGGAGCTGCGAGAACGAAGGCTGGCGTTGAGCTCGCCGGGAATACTACTGCTGCTGCTCGTCATTGCTGAAGGCGGCCATTTTCGACGATGATGAGAATCTGATGCTCCTTGGCCGAGAGCTCGCTACTAATTTCCTCCTGCCAGAAAAATAAATGGCGGACGCCGGAAAAAATGGCAGACCCGCTGTAAATGGCTGACAGAGGCGACGTAACTGCGAACTGGAATTGAGCTCACCGGAAATAGCAGTTAATGGTTATGGTCTCGACACGGCAGAAAACTGAACATCAACCATGTGCTGCGGTTATGGTTTCTGTGAAGTTGAGTTGTGGGTGATCTCGGAACTATTCCAGTGATGGAGAGAAAAAAACGCAACTGCTCTAAATTACTAAGGAAGAAGAAAGGGAAAAATACTGATGGCTTTGATTAAGATTTTGTTCAATTGATTTCTCATAATTCCCAGCTAAAACCGAACTTTATAAAATGTAGACAGAATATTAGTTGATCTCCTCTCATCTGTAAGGTGCTAATTGTCTAGTTGACTTGAGATATTCTCGACAAGATAATGGTGTGGTTGAACAAATAATCTGACAAGTATCATCTGTCATAGCTACGAATATGAGTACTATTATAGCTGGCTTAATGAGTGAACAATGAGCTTAAAACTCTTAGAAAATTCTAAGACTATTATTCTCGTGTTTCACCTTAACTTAATTAAGGTTCGACTTATGACCAAACATCCTTGGTTCGATTGACGATTTATCTTAAACGATTAATCAAAAGATACTCAATTTCGATTATTCGTCAACTTATAATTAATTTCGTCTTATATAATCCATTTATAAAAATAAACAGACCGAAATTAATTAATACCTTGAACTAGCTCGATTACTGTATAGAATTTTAACCGAGAATACTATCGACTTAAAGTCAAACTTTGAGTTGAATAACTTAATAACTGAGCTTGAAACTAGTAACGAGCATTATTAATAAAAGTAATTTAGTTCAATCTCAAAATTAAAATAATTAGTTTTATTAATTACTGAATGGGATAATACAATCTACCCCCTTTAAAATTATTTTCGTACTCGGAAATACTGAAACTGGATACATACTAACTGAATACATATCAAAACTAACCTTAATATAATCTTCTCGATCTCTATACATTTGATTCTCCGTGGCAAGCAATGTTTAATACGAACGAGGATAATATCTCAATTCCTAGGCCGATGAACCTTTTAGTCCAAACTGAAACCGACTGTTCCTCGTAAGTTTAATCTCGCTAAATTTGAAATTCATTGTGCTGAAGCACATACCCTGAATTGCTCACATACTGATGTAACCTCTATACACATTATGCATATTAAACACATTTGTTGTCCAAAAGCAAGCTTTTAATCTTTCTGATCATCTTCATTTACTGTCTATCCATGAGTAATATTAATGGCAATGCCAAGCACTTTTGGCTCGAACTGTTATGACTCGGGACCTGACAACTCGGCACTTTGCATGCGATTTACCTACTACCAGGGGCCCTTCGGGTGTGGAACACCTGCATGCGGTGTACCTGCAACGTCAATGTCACTTATGGTCAACAACACATCGCAGCCACAATAATTTATGTGCTATCATTATTGTCGATATTTCACATCTGCTTTCGACAGCATTTAATGCAATCTGGTTGCTTTTTCTGACTTCAATATATTTAAATGCTAAACTTTATCACCAGAAACTTACCTCTTACACATCGTTCTTCTTTAAACAGGCTCGCTAATCCTTCAACCTTCTTCAACAATGGTCCGAAATAACAAATGGATTTAGCACTTTCAAATATTCGCAATTTTTATTCTTTTCTTCCACTTAATATCATAAGAAAAATTTATCGATCTCGAGTGGAAATATTGAGAGTGTTAATGCTCAATAATATTCCAATTGGTATTCGATGGTTGATTGAAGCAAAAGTCCGACTATCTGGAGAATTCCCAAATTCCTATAAATATCTGCCAGGTATGGGTAGAAGTACTCTTTCAAAGAAACATAGAACAAAAAGAATAAGTGGATGCTTCAAATGTGCTCGATGGAACTGTGACACCCGATGTAAATCGGTGGGGTTTGTGTCCAAAAATCGATAAGATAAAATAACTTTCATTAAGGATGGATTGAGTAAAGAATCTATGGATCAAACACTTCAACATATTCTTGAGACATATCCTAGTGGATATGTGCATCGAGAGCTTATGCCTTTATGGGTCTGTTTAAAAAATGCACAAAAGCGCTATAGTCTCGAAAATATTGTTGCTAAGGATCATGTTTGCAACCACTGACTCTGTTAACCATGTTTATTATAAGGTATTGAATATCTTATCCCTTCTGATAGATAACGCAAAGCTTAACTTCTTATTTGTCTGTTGCTTCTGTCAAAGTGCAACAATATAATACTTATCTATTCATAAAACTTTCTCTTTAAATAGACTGATCATTCTTCATGATCTCTCCATGCCCAATGGAGGGTTCTGAATCTTCCCAAGTTACTAAGGTTCTTTAACCAACAAAAACATATGTGTTCTTGGCGGTCCTAAACTTGTAGGTTCTGCTCAAAATATTGATATTGTATCCCAACTAGTAAGAGAATTGGGAAAACAAAAGATCAATATACTATATGGAGGCACTAGCCTTACTTTCTTTGATAGTCTGCTCTTGGCTGGAAAATTCTTTGATATTGAGGTCAAAAGTGTTCTACCTTTTCACAGAGCTCCTCCAAAAGTTATCACAGATCCTGCCAATCTGATGCTATCTAATTCTATTTATGATTGCACTATGTTTATGGTGAACAATAGTGATGCATTCATCATACTTCCTGGTGGATATGGAACATTAATGACCATGTTTACTATTGCTTGTTAGGCATATATGATATTCATAATAAGCCAATTGGTCTATTAAATTCCCATCATATTTTCAATGGCTTTCTTGGTTTTCTTGATGAAAGTTTATTTCAGACTTTTATTTCTGATTCTACTAGAGAGATCTTCAAATGTGCAGATACTGTTGTTGGACTTATCAAGAAGCTTCAAGAGAACATCACTTCTCAAGATTCTGTGGAAACTCAAGGGATTAGGCGAAAGTGAACTTTCAATCCAACCGATTTATCTTTATAAACCTTGATATCTAATATGGGTGGCAGAGTTAAGGGGTCTTGTACTCTTGAGACGCACCCTCCCTTATGTATGTATTATCTTGTATTAGTTGAGGATTCACTTTTACCTTATCTGATGTGTTTGTATTAGTTTCTTAGTAATAATGATATCCTCAACAGTGTGCTTGAATCGTCATGTATCTTTTCTGTTTCTTCATATTTGACTTTCAAGGTTGCTAATGTTTCTATCTTTTCAAATAGATTGATTGTGTAAAATTAAACTTCTTCTATGCTTGATTTACACCTGAATACTACTTGATTCTCGACTGAGAAACATCTTGTCTTAGCTAAAACCCACACTTGGAGAACTTGGCATACAACTTTTTTGTAACACTCCATTATTTCATGAAATCAGAGTGCGTTTTTCGCAAAGTTTTTCGAAATAAAAGCATTTAAGTTGCGAAATACTGATTCAGAGTGCTACCATAAAACATGACTTTATCTGAAAACCGTCATTTAGTTTTAAAGAAAACAAAACGGTTTAACATAACATATTAACCGACTAAAAGTCGGATCAAAATCTAAGTTCGACAAATAGTCGTAATCAGCGGAAAAACGTAGCGTCGCCAAAACATTTTTAAACATATAACCAAAATCCTGAACCGGCCGCCAGCTCACTCCTCGGCCCCGACCCTGTGACCTGAAAAACATGAATAATGTGGGGGCGTGAGCACTAAATCCACTGTGCTCCGTAGAAACTCATACTAAGGTAAACAGTGAAAATAATAACAATATCATGATCCTGGCATATATAACTGAACTGAACTGAAACCGGTACTAAATAAGCATGATCTAATACTGATATCGTGATAATCATCACCTGACTGATACCTGAACATATTCCAGCATAAAAATGTCGGACACCATGTGCACACTCTAATGGGCAGACTAAGGCCACTAGAACCCAGAATGGACCGGCGACCATTCCGAGCGGATACTGATAATACATACCTCAAACATGGGTATAATCAATGTAATACCCAGTC
>CACSLK010024474.1:3055747-3068660 GCA_902706635.1 Striga hermonthica
CGTGCGCACCGTGTGCCGCCTACGGCTTTAAGCCGATTCTTCGACCGAACATGAAATTTTCTCGACAAACATGAATTAACTGAATATAAATTGACATATAATGATCAAATAGACATGAATTGCTTGAGAGTTTCGGAATAAAACAAACATGCTCGACATGGTTCAATTCCCACGCCCGAGAGCGATTTAAGACTAATTCATGAACTTGACTACCATTACTCCAACTGAATATGATGATATTAACTTAGAAAGAGGATCCCAAGTGATTACCTCTTTAATTTCTCGGTGGAATTTCACAAACTCTCTTGATAACTTGACTTAATAGGCTTCCGTGCGTGCTCTATTGCTCTCCGCGCGTTGCTTGCGATACTAGCCCCTAATCTCTCTTAATACTCTAACTCTGTTAATAACTTATATGTTGGGAGAATAACTGAATTTTTCCCCTCACTCCTAACATAAATATATGACGGAACAGAATGAAGAAAAAGGGAAAATTATTCTTAGCCAATGGTTGCTTGCCAAGTGCTAGATGTTAGGACTTAAGAAGTGCTTATTTATCTTCTAATAATCTTAGTCATTACTTAGAGGTTATAAAGAAGCCACCTCATGCTAAGATATATGAAAATAATTCCTCACATGAAATCCTCCCAACTTAAGAAATTTATGAATTACTTACGGCAATTTGCGAACTATTTATTTCCTTAAGCATATATGATTTAAAATTTACTAATCACACATGCTTAGGGAAATAAGAACCCTTGGTCATAACATAACAAAAATGATTAATAAACGATTAGGCTCGGTAATATTTTTCGAGCGATTAGACATGAATTAATTATTCCGAGCAATAACGTGACTTCGAAAATTAATTCGAAGAATCTTGTCTGGAATAATTAGTTCCGAACGATAATAATCGATAAAATAATTATTTCGGAACTAAACACGTAATTCATATTAATAACATAACGGGCTATTACAATCTGCCCTCCTAAAAATATTTTTGTCCTCGGAAATACAAAACGGAACGTATATATATAAATACATGAAGCATAAGAAAATATATACATCAAAACTTGAAATCGAGAAAACGAGCGCGAATATCAGCCTCGTGCTCCCAAGTAGCTCCGTGGCGATCCCACTGAATACAAACGAAGGGAACATCACACTTCCGGAGCCAATGAACCTGTCGGTCCAGTGCAGCTACTGGTCGCTCCTCGTAAGATAGATCTGGCTGAATCTGAATATCGGTATGAGGAATGACATGATCGGGGTCGCACACATACTTACGTAACATGGATACATGTAATACATTATGAACACTGGACAACTCGGGGGTAAGGCTAATCGATACGCAACTTCGCCCACTTGCTCGAGAACTTCGAACGGGCCAATGAATCGAGGGTGCAACTTCCCTCTCTTCCCAAATCGAATGACTCCGCGAAATGGACGAACTCTGAGAAAAACTGGCTCGCCAACCTCAAACTGGATATCTCGTCGATGCTGATCGGCTGATGATTTCTGCCGACTCTGAGCTGTCTTGAGTCTCTGCCGGATCAACTCGACCTGTTTTGCGGTTTCCTCGATCATCTTCGGACCGAGTACTCGACGCTCACCGAGATCGTCCCAATAAAGACTTTAAAATAGTTGTTTTTATTTATACATACAATATGAGTATCTCACAAATACTGAAAGTTAATTTAATATGATATAGAAAAAAAATGGGTAAGAAATAATTATTTAATTAAGATCTTAAAAAAAAATTACATTATTACTTAATAATAAAAAAGAAAAAAATAAGACAACAATATGGAAATCAAATAGAGAAAAAAATAAAGTTAGGAAACTTTTTCATCTATTCGTTTCAGAAATTATTTTTATTTTCAAATGTATTTTTTTAATTTACAAATGATTATTTTTTGAGTGATTAATAAATAAACATATCCGTTAATTTATATTTTCGAATCAAATAAAATTTAGATTAGTTGTAAATTGAATAATAATGTGTAAAATTTTTAAAAGTTTAATTTCAATTATTGATATCACTAAAAAAGTAAAAATAAAAATAGATTAGATAGAAATAAAACAATTCACTAAATTTTTTAGAAACTTAATCAATAATTTTAGAACATTTATTGATATCACATTGTCTAAAATAAAAATAAAAGTCTCATCACTGATTTTATAGATAAATAATCACCAAAAGAAAACTAAAAAATTAAAAAAATTCCTTATTTAGTAAGAAGGATATTTTTGGCAGAAAAATCTTACTATTTCGAATGAATCCAAACATTTATATGTATACATATAGATATATATAGATTCCTCTATTCATTGTTTTCATAATTATGTTATGTATGTGGAACCTCTATTCATAATAAGTTAATAACTGAATAGATGTTATGTCATTAACTAACTAGGAATTACGTATATTTCTGTACTGTATACGCACATATCTCACATTTCTGTTTTGCTTGTAGGCACTTTTTGTACTCCTCTTTATGCCTTTTTTGTCCAACTTGAAGGGTATACGTATACCATTATTTGAACTCCCCTTATACTTGATAAGTGGTGCTGCATGCTTTCTTCATGTTGGGAACATAACAACTGGTAACAGCTCATGTTCTGTCTGTGTTTGACATTCCTTTCTGTCTCTTAACTTGCCATTGTTCAAGAAAATACCGAGCATATTATCTTTCGCCGGTTGTCTGCAAAAATTAAGTATCACCCATCGGATTTCGAAACGTCACGAAATTAATTTGACTGACTTCAACCTAGTTTGTTCCCTGAACCCAAGTAGATATGTTCCGATACAATATTGCAAAAGCAGCATTAAGAATAATTATCAATCTTGTTGAATTATTAATGCTCATTTAGTAATTTAGTTGTCATTTGTAATAATGTTCAATTATTTTGTCATGAGTTGTCGTTTGTAATAATGTTCAATTATTTTGTGTCATTAGTTGGCAAAATGATTAGGACTCTAGAAATCTCTTTTGTATACTATATATATGTGTGTGCTCGGTAGGAATTGTATGCAAGAAGAAAAAGCAAGTGAATAAGAAAGCATTTTCAAGCTTCTTCCCTTCATTAACCTATTTATTAAAATTTTCCTTTTTACTACAATTTTATCTAATTACAATTACAAATTATTTTTGATACCAACAGTGGTATCAGAGCCCGGTTGGATCAATAAATGGGCGAAATTATTTTCACATATCCTCCCATTTTTATATATCTTGTCCAAATACCCATTTTCACATATCCTTATAAATTTTTACTATGGCCACTTCCCAAAACACCCATCAAATAGCAATTCTGATTTTTTCCGACGAAAATTACAACTATTGGGCCATCAAAATGAGAACATATTTTATGTCTCAAGGCCTATGGAAATATTGTCGAGAACGGGTATACTATACCCGATGACATTTCCTCTTTGTCTACGGCGGACAAAGAAAAATTCGACCGGGAGAAGGAAAAAAACAGTTTGGCCCTTTTCACACTACAAATGGTCATGTCGGAGTCCTTGTTTCCGATAACTAGCGGAGCAAAGACATCAAAGGAGACGTGGGATACTCTTAAGGAAGAATACCAGGGTAGTGACAAGGTACGTCATCTGAAATTACAAAATCTAAGAAGAGATTTGGAAAATATGAAGATGAAAGAATCTGAGACCGTAAAAAGATTACTACACTCGATTAAGAGAAGTAGTAAATCAATTAAAAGTATACAGAGAAAATATTTCTGACAAAAGGGTGGTAGAAAAAATTCAAATTACTCTACCAACCAAATATGATCCTATCGTCACGACGACAGAAGAAAGTAAAGATTTGGATCATTTGTCAGTGACAGAATTAATAGGTTCACTTGAAGCCTATGAAAAAGACTGAGTATGCGTGAAAATGATACAGACGAAAATGCATTTCAGTCAAAACTAAATTTACGGTCTCCGAATTCTAAAATTTTCAGTCAAAACTAGAAGATTTGGAGAAAATAGCAAAAATAAAAATCAAAGTGAAAATAATAATTATCAACAAAAAGAAAAATATCCACCTTGTGGAGTTTGTAAGAAAACTAACCATCGTGAGAAGGATTGTTGGTGCCGAGATAACCACAATGTAAAAATTGTGGAAAATTCGGTCATGTGGAGAAAAATTGTCGTACTAAAAGATATCAAGCAAATTTCTCTGAAGAAAATGCAAAAGGAGAAAATTTGTTATTCTATGCAAATCATGCAACCTCAGAAGAGAAAAATGATATTTGGTTCCTAGATAGCGGTTGCAACAACCATATGACCGGAGATGAAAAGAAATTCAAAAATATTGATAGATCAGTAAAATCACAAGTTCGGTTAGGCAATGGAGATATTTTAGAAGTTGAAGGCAAAGGTTCAATTGAGGTCGAGACTCAAAAAGGTACTCGTCTCGTTGAAGATGTGCTGCTAGTACCACAACTTGATACAAATTTACTCAGCGTGGGACAAATGGTGGAAAGAGGATATTCGCTACTGTTCAAAGATAACTTGCACCATTTATGACAATAAAAATACTCCCATTGCTGTAGTAAAAATGCAACAACGGAGAAACTCTCCGCTCCGTTGGAAATACATAGAAGCAACACTAAAAGTGTGTGGACAATCTACCAGCTATTCAAATTAACGACAATCTCTGCGATAAATGCATGGAGGGAAAACAACATAGAAAACCATTTCCTTCAAGCCAAGCAGGAAGAGCCAAACAAATACTGGAGCTGGTACATAAAAACGTGTGTGGACAAATGAGGACATCAACCTTCGAGAAGAACTTCATTCTCTTTATTGATAATTATACAAGAATGACTTGGGTGTACTTCATGAAAGAAAGGTCCAAAGTCTTCTCTATCTTAAAAAAGTTAAGGCCTCTTTGAAAATCAGAGTGGAAGTAGAATTAAAGTACTTCGGAGTGATCGAGGAACAGAATACACATCCAAGGAGTTCAACAAATTCTGCAAGGATGAAGGAGTCAACCATCAGCTAACTGTCGGCTATGCTCCAAAGTAAAACGGCGTGTCAGAAAGGAAAAACATAACTGTACAAGAGATGGCCAGGACAATGCATGCAGAGAAGAACATGCCTAAAGAGTTTTGGGCAGAAGCTGTATACACTGCAGTCTATCTACTCAACAGGTGTCCTACTAAAGTTGTCCAAAATAAAACTCCAATAGAAGCTTGGAGTGGACGAAAGCCATCTGTCCAACATTTACGAGTGTTTGGGAGTATCTGCTACGTGCACATCCCAAAAGAAAAGAGACACAAATTAGAAGAGAAATCTGAGAAAGGAATATTCCTCGGCTATGCGTCTCAATCTAAAGGATACAGAATTTACATCCTCAAGACTGGTAAACTAACTATCATTCAAGATGTCGAGTTCGATGAAAATGCTGCATGGAACTAGGAGAAAGAAAAATTCGAATACCAAAATATCATGGTACCTACATGGCGGAGGCAAAATACCATACCAGAAGAACATGAAGATGTAACAGAAGGTACACAATCACCTCCAACTCTACAACCTTCGAGTCCGAGAACAGCAACACCATCAACTGACGAACTGTCATGCCCAGAATCACCACCGAGAAAAGTACGAACACTCAGGGAGATCTACGAGACATGCAATTTTGCCACAATGGAACCTAAAAGTTTTGGAACAGCAGTAAAGGAAAAAGAATGGGTAAAAGCCATGGAGGAAGAAATTAGGATGATCGAGAAGAATAAAACTTGGGAGTTGGTCAATCTACCAAACAACAAAGAAGTCATTGGAGTTAAATGGTTCTACAAGATGAAACTTAACCCAGACAGATCAATCCAAAAACATAAAGAACGGCTGGTCGCTAAAGGGTACTCACAGTTGCCCGGGATAGACTACAACGAGACCTTCGCTCCAGTTGCTCGGCTAAACACCATAAGAGCTCTAACCGCACTTGCAGAGAATCTACCAACTTGATGTCAAGTCATCATTTCTCAATGGCTATCTGGAAAAGGAAATCTATGTCGAACAACCTCAAGGGTTCGTGGCAGAAGGAAAAGAAAATAATGTCCTAAAGCTAAAGAAGGCACTTTACAGATTGAAACAAGCCTCACGAGCTTGGTACAGTCGAATTGATGTCTATTTCACCAGTCATGGATTCAAAAGAAGTGAAATTGAGCCAACACTCTACATCAAGACCCAAGGTAATGACAACAAACTCATTTTTTCTCTTTATGTCGATGATCTTATTTATACAGGGAACAATGAGGAGTTGATTAAGGAATTCAAAAAATATATGATGAAGACCTTTGAGATGACAGTCCTTGGACAAATGAGCTATTTTCTCGGCATTGAGGTAAACCAAGAAGAAAATGGGATATTTATCTCACAAAGGAAATACACAGATAATTTACTAAAAAGGTTCAAGATGGACGGCTGTAAACCCGTGGCTACTCCCATGGTTGCGAATGAGAAATTCACCAAAGAAGATGGTACACCAAATGTCGAAGCATCTATATACCGATGTCTGATTGGAAGCCTGTTATATCTAATAGCCGCAAGACCAGATATCATGTACGCTACAAGTCTACTGTCGAGGTTCATTCAATGTCCAAGACAAGTCCACTATGGAGCCGCAAAGAGAATACTTCGATATTTGCAGGGTACTAGAGACTACGGAATTTAATACGAGTATAACAAAGACTCAAGACTGATCAGCTACACAGATAGTGACTGGGCTGGATCAACTGATGACATGAAAAGCACCTCAGGCTACACATTTTCACTTGGCTCAGGCATATTCTCGTGGTCATCCAAAAAGAAATATTGTGTAGCGCAATCCTCAGCAGAGGCAGAGTACGTCGCAACAGCACTAACGACAAGTCAAGCTATTTGGCTTATATATTCTTAGATACATGGGAGAACACCAAGAAAGTCCAACGGAGATATACTGTGACAACAAGTCAGCAATAGCAATGGCGAAAAATCCAGTAACATTGCTATCAAATATCATTTTCTACGTGAAGCAACTAATGACAGCAGATAGAGCTCAAGTATGTCGCCACTGAAGATCAACTAGTGGATATTTTTACGAAAGCACTACCGAAACTAAGATTCGAGGCACTACATGATAAGCTCGGTATTACGCAAATGAGCATTAAGGGGAGTGTTGAATTATTAATGCTCATTTAATAATTTGGTTGCCATTTGTGATAATGTTCAATTATTTGTCATGAGTTGTCATTTGTAATAATGTTCAATTATTATGTCATTAGTTGTCATTAGTTGGAAAAATGATTAGGGCTCTAGAAATCTCTTTTGTATACTATATATATGTGTGTGCTCGGGAGAAAATGTATGCAAAAAGAAAAAGCAAGTGAATAAGAAAGCATTTTCAAGCTTCTTCCCTTCATTAGCCTATTTACTAAAATTTCCCTATTTATTATAATTAGATTATTAAAATTTCCCTATTTATTACAATTTTATCTAATTATAGTTACAAATTATTTTTGATACCAACAAATCTAAACAGAAGCAATTCCAAATCTAATTCTTTCAAGAACAGATAAGTTTACATCAAGTATATTACTACATTACTAAGCTTTAAAATACTTTTTTTAACTGTTAAAGCCCAAATATTATTTTTGAGATAGTTTTCAACGATTAAATTGGAGGAAAAAGGAAATCTCTATTGATGCATGCTTTTGAAACAGGATTATCTTGAATTCATGACAAACTGAAAGTTCACTAATATTTGTCAACATACGAGAATGGAAATTTGTCAGCTCTCTACCCTGCACTGTAACTAAGAGAGAAAACTTTTGAGTCATTGGGTTCTGAAATTTATTATGATTAAGTTTGCTTCTTTTTTGATGATTGTTCTACATACAAGTCCTTTATTTATTTATTTTTTCTCGTCTCATCAGTTTCATATTTTTTTCTTGTCAGGCTGTGATGGAGCACCATTACTACCCATCCTCTACATAATAACAAATATAGCTTTCAACATATCCGTGCTCAATCTTTTGAAATTGTCCTCGGCTGTGGTTTCTTCTCTTGCTGTGATGTCATCAGGTACACTCCCATCACTTGTTTACCGAGAGCCATGCATGTCAAATTGGACCTCATCCTAACAAAATTGTTTAATCTGTTCAATTTCCAGTGTCAATCTCAATTTACATTCTCTCTCTTCCATTGTCGTATCTTCCTGAAGGCGTAAATTTGAGCCCGTATTTTGTCTTGGGCAGCTTGGTTCTAATGATGGGACTCATTGTGTACAATGTCTCGTGGCCTCTCAAGAAGAACTCTGGCATCTCCTGATGTGACACGGTTCTTCTGTTTTCATCATCACTAATGAGTGATGTTGGTGATGGGGCTTCGATGTGGTTGCATATTGCAACGAAGGGCACCATTTCATCTTTAATATTTTGATACAATGGATAAGGATATGTCTTATCAAATTAAGTGAAATTAGGACATGTGCCTAGGAAAAGAATGCATGTGTTCAACTTTTGAGGTTTCTTTGAACTTTTATTAAGCAAACTCTTTAGAAAAAGTGATTTTAAGTTTCCTAGATGCAAACTTTCGAGGTTCAGACGCCACTCGACCACCGGCCCGATTTTACAGAAATGGTTGGATGAGGAAGAAGGCAAATCGATTTCGAGATTTAAATCCTTGGGTGTTGTTGATTAGTTTTGAGAGGATAATTGAAGATAGGTAGATAATTTGAGATGGTTGCGAAAGAAGAAGAAATAAAGATAAGGGGAGAAGAGGAAGGACGGGAAAGAGAAGAAAAATGGGAGAAAAAGAAAAAGGAAAATGAAAAGGAAAATGAAAAAAAAAAATGACTTTTGGGCCTTACAATATTTGAATTGGGCTTTTGACTAAACTTTTGAGTATTGGGCTTTAATTGGGCATATGAGTTGGACTAAATTGAATTAGCATCTAAAGGAGCTTCAGCTGATCACCGAACTATTATCCATCCGTACTCCTTGCGTGTAGATTCTCGAAGTACGGTAACGAGTGGCTTTTCCTAGACTATTATTTTGATATATAAGTGTGTATTAGTTGTTGCCATGGTGTCTAATTATGTTTTGGGGTATATGTGTTGTCAAATAAATGTTGTTTTATGTTTGTTTCTTTGGTTTGATGTCAAAACCGAAGGACATGGTTGATCTCATGGAAACTCAAGAGTTTTGAGTGCTTTGATGTGTCCTTGACCTGTTAGAAAAAGCCTCAGGTTGTTTCGATGCTTATTCCATGAGTTATAAATTTAAAAAAAAAAAATGATCGTGCTGCTGGATTTTGTAAAAATAATAATAAATTGAATAATCGGCCAAATTGTCTGAAATTTTATATGTTACACTCTCTGATGATGAAGTATGGTGTGTTAATTTTTTAGATTAAATCTTCCCCTGTAACTATGTGAAACGTTGATTTTGAATTCTAGTCAGAATCTTGAAAAATAGAAATAAAATCGAGTTTTATGATCTTTGATGTGAAATTTTGTGGAGTGTATTATTCTGTTAACATGTTGGTTGTGTCAAAATTTCATGTAAAAACTCGTAGGTTTGATTGGGGAACTAGAATTTTCACTCTACGGTTGTATTTTTTGGAAAAATTATTTTGACTGGGTTAAAGAGGGATTAAAGGGCTGATATCTGGTTTATATGTGTATTTCTGACTGTACTATATTTTGGTAAAGTTTCATTGAAAATGGCTGAGTACTTTTCAAAAAGATCGAGTAGTTATCAATTATAGTCTATGTTCCCGGCAACACCCAATCGAGCCTTGCCTTGGCTATTTTTCCTACTTGGTTGACTTTCTCTTTGCTCATCACTATGTTTTGCATGCTTTATGTGTTCTAACTAATGTTTATATGGTTTATCGAGTCTAGATGGTTAAGCCATAGATCCCAAACTCCATTAGGAATTTCCACGAATCACTTAGTCTAAACGGTTTCGGCTAAGTGAATGTTGTTGATTGTGGTTTGACTAAGTGAATGTTGTTGATTGTGGTTCAAAGTGTTGGGATAGTTATTGATAGGACTATCTTAAAAATTGTAGGTGTTTGACGAGCCGCGCTCTCTACCTACACGTGACTATTGTGTTATCTACCATTTCGGTAACCAGATAGGTTTTATTTATGAAATTAATGTCGTAATTATTATTTAAGTTCTGCTATAAGGTACGATTAAAGTATGCATGTGAACCATGTAGCCTTCGATGTGAGTCGTGGTAGCCGTCGAACGGTTATCCCTGTAGCTATAGAACGTACCCGATGGGTAGTCTTATTTATTTATGTATTATGGGAGCCGTAAGACCCGGAGCATGGGCCCTCGGCTGGTGATCCTCGTTTGTAAGACCAAGGCATAGGTCTTAGCCGGCAGGGTGGATTACACCTACTGACTGGGCATCGTTGTAAGACCAAGGTGTAGGTCTTGGCATTCGAATTGTGTATAAGCAGTAGTCTATGCGTAGGTATGCACATGAGAGTTGACTCTGGGATAGGAGATGGGATAGAATAATGATTCATATACATGTTGCGACCATACCTAACTTATTTTATGATTACTGTTATATATTGAATAATGGTTACTGCATAGTGGTGAGCACCATGGTTTCCATTTGTGCTCGCCCCCACCTGCTCTTCATGAATGGAGGTTAGTAAGTGCGGACACGGCGGAGGGATGCGAGTGGTGGTCAGTCATAGATGACCAACTTATTATTTGATATTGCTTTCGCTTATTGAACTGATTACTGTTATTATTTGCATTTATGATTATTGAGGATTGGAATTATGGAATATTGAGGATTGATAAAAAAATTGATGTTTTATGATTGGATATTGAGGATTGATGATTGGATATTGGAAAATTTTATTCTTATTTTTGGCAACTAAAAAGTGAGGCGTTACATGTGCAGTCAATTTGGGGCGAACATATTGTTTTGCAACAAAATGTGCAGTCGACATTTTAGTATAAATATACTAGGAATCTCCGGTTGTGCGATTCATAACAGGCTCATAGTGCAAAAATATTTTTGTTTGAACATGAAATTCTCAAAATTTACACAAATAGATAAAAAAAAATTGCAACAAATGACTATCGAAAAACACGCATGGTGACAAACGCACCTAAAACCATTGATCACATACACAAATAGAAGGTAAAAAATTGACCCCCACGCAAGACTGTTAAAACACGACTTCTAGTTTTCAAAATCAAATACAACTTGTCAAACATTATTTATGTGATGACCAATTTATTGTGATAAAACCCGCCATGATATATAAAATATTTCTTTTGTTTTGCTTGTGTAATTAGTTTGAGCAGAAGAGACACCAATTATCTCAATTCTCAGCATGTACGAGCTCCCAACCTATTTTGTAATGGATATAGTTATTTTTTCAGATGTGTCAAAATTTTATAATAACAATGACCGATTTTGCTATGAAGCCAACAGTTGGTTCCATAGTGGAGCCAACCTTCTATATACAGCAAGTAAACCATACCATATTAATAAAATTAGATTAGTGTTATTGAAGGTTGACTCCATTATAAAGCCAACTGTTGGCTTCATAACAAAACCGTAACAATGACTTACAACAATTTCCTCTTAAAGTTGATAAGTTGCCTTTTCAAAACCATTTATGTTTGAGGTGAATGAATATTTTTCTGGACAAATATGAAACATGTAGCAACAATATAAAATATTAAACATAAAAAAGTCCCAAAACTACACATGAGAAAGTTATTGCTTAAAAGTAGAGAGAATAATTCCCTTTTAAAATAAGTTAAAAAAGTAATTTATCAGCCCAATAAAAATATAAAGTGGTACTTGATGATGTTTAAAATTTTCAAGATTGTTTAGAACAAATCGTTTGATAAAGAAATTCTCAAGAAAAAAAAGGAACATTATTAACTCAAGCTCACTATCATTAATTTTTATAATCAAATAATATCAATCTATTATTATTACACATCAAATCAACTTCTGTTTACTATTCATTTACTTGCATGCATTTAACTAACCACTATTTCAAATTATCTCTCTCCTACTTTTACATCAAATCAACGTTAACTATTTTAATTGAAATATTATTTTAATATACCAAATATCAACTAATCATAATACTTTTTTCAAAATTCATAAATCCAAACAAAAAAAAATCAAACATAACTAAAAAAAAATATCCAAGTCTTCCATGTTTTTCAATGTAAGTACGAAATAAGATGTCAAACTATTCGTGCGGCTTATTTAATTCTATATACTTGTTTTTTATATTCTAGGCAGACCCGAGTCTTGATTATTACTAAGATGTTGGAGAAGATGAAACTAATTACACATTCATATTGAAATATCAAATGTACCATGTCGGTTTTCCTGCACAATGACAAGGGAAAGTAGGAAACAAAAAGGCCCAAAAACAAATTACCCAAAAAAAAAGGAAAAAACACAAAACACAAAACAAAACAAAGAGAAGTTTAACATGTACACGTGGCGTTTATAAAAACACCCCACCTCCCTTTATTAAGATGTAAAGGGATTTTTGTAATATCCCGACAATTTATCAGTATAAATTATATTTTAGTTCCGACATTATTCCTCGGAATTAATTATTTTAAGTTATTTCAGTCACAATTACCGGAAATTGTTTTCGACGTACCGTTTACGTTCGAAATAATTTTGGTGATTAAGCATTATGCTTAATTGAATAATTAAGCAATTAATGGTGATTAATTGGTAACTAATCTCAATTAGCTAAGTTAATAGCCGTGCGGTTTGTGTGTGTTTGGGAATGAAAATTTTGGTCCAAGATTCTTTCCTCTTTGTCCTTTAGTCGTGCATGTTATTAGAAATTGGTCCAAGAGATTCCTTGTCCTATGTGCCGTGTGTATTAGTTCATTTG
>CACSLK010024474.1:3092636-3105870 GCA_902706635.1 Striga hermonthica
CACATAAGCATTTAATCAAGTAAATCCCATTTCCAAAAATACCACGTACGTTTTTCAAAACTTAACCCGGTCAGTGTTTTTGAAATCAACATAACTTTCAGTACAAAACTCAGATGAATATGATTCAAGTTGCACTAGAATCCTAAGACACGCATATACAATTCTTATAAAGACACCAAAAGCAAATAAGGTCTTTTACTAGGTATTAAATCATCAAACATTCAAAACTGAGTAGCAGTCAAACATTGAGAACTTGTAACCGACCAGACTTCAGTAATTGCTAGATAACTGGAGCTACATATATGATTTTAATGAGATTCAAAAACCAAGTGATAGGTAACTCAAATGTCTACAACTTTACGGAAGACTACATTGGCAAATAATCACTATATAAATTAGTTTGGACACAAAATATTTGATTTATAAAATCTGCCCGAGTCTAAATTTATATATAAACAGTACTTCGGTATTTGTCCTCTAAATCATGCTACAGACCTCTAAATTACATGATTCTGGTGTGCTTCGAAAGCTAAGAGATTGACCTACAACTTTTATTAAGAACATAAAAGTGGATAAGATCTTTAAAATGGTGTAAAAGCTACTCACATTTAGAATCAATTTTCTGCCAGAGTGTAAAACCCTACTTCATGTATATCTACAATCATATGAACACAACTCGAGCTATAGATATCACCTTAACATGAATCCTATCTCATTAGAAATATAATCAACATCCCTATATCATGAAGACTATAAATTCACTAGATCACATTATGACACTATAAACATGCCAAACATTATATAAACTCATGCTGTCGGGTCCAGAAAAACTGCTTGTATAATAAATTTGTAAAAATCATAACTCAATCAATATTAATCGGATTATTGAAATTCCAAATCCTAGAGAAAGATAACAAGACGAACTACAATTTATATGAAGAACACATTTTCAGAAAACAATTACTTAATTTCATAAAAGAGGCACCTTACCTCCTTCAAGAAAATGAAAATGATGAGGAGAAATGAAAGAAGTGTTGCTCGGTTCTTCTCATTCTCTCCCTCTCTTGCTTGAACTCGGTTTTTCTCTCTTTTTGCTAATGTTTTCTAAGTGTTCAAAGGCTATTCTCAGCTAAGGAATGATACTTAAAGTATCTCATGAATAACCAAGACAAAATGGTAGAAATTATATGCAAATGGTTGTTAAATTTCTCATGTGCACATTAGGTGTTGTCTAGTTGGCTTGGGTTGTCTTGTCAAGATTCTCAACAATGTGGAATCTTAGCAGAGCAAAAGGATCTGGTTTAGCATCACATGTGGTAGGGAACAAGATTTGGATCAAGATCATGTGCTCACATGAAGAAATAATATGGCTATGATCATTAATATGCTCTTAGTTTTGGTTATTACCTTACGATGATCACTAAAATCCGAATTGTTGGTCACTTTAACTTTTAAAAATAATGTTTATCATGGTCTTGATGCATACTAAAAGGATTGAGAGGAAAAATAAATTTTTCGGAACCAAAATCGGACTTAAAATCCGACTATAACTGAAGATCGAAGAATTTGACTAAAATAAAATTTTCCTCTTCTAATTCGGTTTTTATGTTAAAAATAGCTGAAAAATATTAATTGTTGAGAGCTATCTTGGAACATGATAAGAAAATGAGAATAACAAAATTTACGGAACCAGATTCGGACTTCAAACGAACGGTTACCTTAAAATCAAAAATTTGACTAAAATTTGATTTTAACTCCCTTGATTCAGTTTTGGTGGCTGAAAATACTATTAGAGAGATGACAATATAATTGTTTTAAGCGTTGTTGAATCATTTTGAAGTTCAGGTAGCAACGGTTCTAAAACGGATTCAAACGAACAAAAATTCGGCTTACGCGATTACACCGAAAATTCAAACTGCGACTGATAAAATAAAACCGAACGAGCTATATAATCACAGTATCCATATAATATTATAAAATATAATCTCAAAATTATATTCGATAAATAGAATAATCTGAGAAATTCTATAAATCGAACGGGTCGTTACAATCTACCCACCTTACAAAGAATTCCGTCCTCGGAATTCGAAAACAAAACAACTAGAAGGTAAAGAGGGTACAAGAAGGGGACATCAAATGTGAGGTTCGGGTACTCTCTCCGAATCTCGGTCTCCCCCTGCCAAATAATCTTGCCCTCAACTTGACTACACTCACTGGACGTTGACGAGTACCACTCCCGGTCTTTCCCTGATGGACCTTCGGTCCCAACAGGTCACCGATACCTCCATACATGTAGGGTTCTGCCTATCACGCAGCTCGCAACAATTAACACATACCTCGAGATGACGCACACATTCCCTCCATCACGAGGATAGAACGTGGCATGCATGCTCACAAGTCCCGATGGTGGAGTCAACCATCAGGCTAAGCTATTGACTTGGTCGAGAAATCATGATAGGACAGAAAATCAACACTATTCTCAAATCTGGTACATTCAGAACAGACGGTTCTGTTTGATACCATTGACAAAGTCTCTCTCCTTGCCGACATGAACAACATCTCGTATGCGGTTTAGGAAGTAAAGGCTAGATACTCAATAACGATTTTCTTTCACGGAGTCGGTCTCCAACCGAGACTCAAGGCTCCGCCACACATTAATACGAAACTACTATCTCGCCATGTCGAGAAAATCTCGCATGTGGCAAAGGAAACTAATCGACCAACCCCACACATCGAGGGTTGTTGATTAGGGAATTCACACAACGACTCGAAAGATCAACATACACTTTGACAAAAAAAATAAAAAAAATCTTGTCCAAAGACCTCTAAAAGGACAAGTTTGGACTGGGTTTAATGCACTGTCACCCGAGAGGTGACACACACGCTGGCGCTGCATATGCGGGGCGCTGGGACGCGTGACCCAATTAGATACCAGCTACAAGGTCAAGGTTTGGCCGTATAAACTGACCTTGGGAGTTTGGCATTCGGTGATGGCGGCGGCAGCTCTCGTGTGAGTCAACGATCGGCCACTGCAGTTGGCCTCACGTCTCTCAGCACGGGCGTGCTGACTCGGCCACCACTTCGTGTGGCTACACCCAGTCAGGTTCGACACTCGGTTCGAGGCGCATTCCAGAAATTTTAATTTCCGATTTTCACAATTCCTAAGTACTCTGATAGGACAAAGGTTTTAACAACAACAATTTTTTATTTTTTTTTCGAATTTGAAAGTTTCAAGGTCTCAAAATAACAGGGCATAAAACTGAGTTTCACGTCCACCACCTTATTCCAACAACACACTCCAACCCGCAAAAATACCCAACCCTAGAGATAAGCAAAAATCCTCAAAGAAAATCTAGTGCTGCTCTCTAGTCGAGGAGTCTTGGAGAACTGAGTTGTAATTATTTTGCTAGTGTGATCTACCTTGTCAGATTGATTGCGTTCTTCTCGGTCATTATACATATATTCACAGTTTGCAAATAACCATCTCCTATTGTCAATCATGCACACCGACAATAGTGAAATGAGTAAGTACCCCAATAATTCATTGTGATATTATTATTACCGACATTTCACATCTTCTTTCGGCTGCCACTAATACACTTTGGTTGCATATTCAGCCACTCGGAATATTTTAATACGAAATTTACAATCGAGATCTTATCTCATACTCATTTTGCTCCTTGACACACAAATTGAAGTCGTATCTCAGACGCGTCATTGTTCTATAAACAGACGCGGTAGATCCTTCAATCTTCAGCAATGGTCCGAATAACAAATGGATCTAGCACTCTCAAATATTCGCAACTTTTACTCCTTTCTTCCACTTAACATCAAAAGAAAAAATCTATCGATCTCGAGTGGAAAGATTGAGAGTGTTAATGCTCCATAATATCCCTAATGATATTCGATGGTTGATTGAAGCAAACGTTCGAGTATCTGGCGAGTTTCCCAATGCATACAAATATATGACAAGTATGGGTAGAAGTACTTTTGCTAAGAAACGAAGAGCTAAAAGAATAGGTGGCTGTTATAAATGTGCTCGTTGGAATTGTGACACACGATGTACATCTTTAGAATTTGTGTCCAAAAATCGAGAAGATAAAATATCTTTCATCAAGGATGGATTGAGTAGAGAATCTATGGATCAAACACTCCAACAGATTCTTGAGACACATCCTAGTGGATATGTGCATCGAGAACTTATGTCTTTATGGTTCTGTTTCAAAAATGAACAAAACCGCTATAGTCTTGAAACTATTGTTGCTAAGGATCCTGTTTGCTACAACTGTCTCTGTTAACCATATTTATTATAAGGTATTGAATATCTTATCCCTTCTGATAGATAACGCTCATTTACAGCTTAACTTCTTACTTGTCTGTTGCTTCTATCAGAGTGCAACAATATAATATTTATCTCTTCATAAACTTTCTCCTTAAATATACCGATCATTCTTTATGATCTCTCCACACCAAATGGAGGTTTCTGAGTCTTCTCAAGTTACTAAGGTTCTTCAACCTATAAAAACCATATGTGTTCTTGGCGATCCTAAACTTGTAGCTTCTTCTCCAAATATTGATATTGTATCCCAACTAGTAAGAGAACTGGGAAAACAAAAGATCAATTTACTGTATGGAGGAACTAGCCTCGCTTTCTTTGGTATCCTTCTCCTAGCTGGAAAATGCTTTGATATTGAAGTGAAAAGTGTTCTACCATTTCACAAAACTCCTTCAAAAGTTCTCAAAGATTCTACCAGTCTGATGCTTTCTAACTCTATTTATGATTGCACTATGTTTATGTTGAACCATAGTGATGCTTTCATCATACTTCCTGGTGGATATAACACTTTAATGACCATGTTTACAATTGCTTCTTGGGCAGACATGAAATTTCATAATAAGCCCATTGGTCTATTAAATTCCCATCACATCTTCAATGTCCTTCTTGGTTTTCTTGATGACAGTTTATTTCAGACTTTTATATCTTATTCTACTAGAGAGATCTTCAAATGTGCAGATACTGCTGCTGGACTTATCAAGAAGCTTCAACAAAACATCACTTCTCAAGATTCTGTGGAAACTCAAGGGTTTAAGCGCAAACGAACTTCTGATCCACCAGATTTATCTTTATAAACCCTGATATCTGGTATGGGTGGCAGAGTTAAGGGGTCTTGTACTCTTGAGACGCACCCTCCCTTTATCTATATATTATCTTGTGTTAGTTGAGGATTCACTTTTGTTTTATCTGTATTTTCCTTTATCTTATGCCTCTGTATTAGGTTCTTAGTAATAATGATATCCTCAACAGTGTGCTTGGATCTTCATGTATCTTTTTTGTTTCTTCATGTTTGACTTTCAAGGTTACAAACGTCTTTATCTTTTCAAATAGTTTGATTGTGTGAAAATATACTTCTTCTAGTATATGTTTGATTCACACCTCAATACTACATGATTCTTGATTGAAAAAAAAAAAAAATTCTTAATTCAAATGTTCATTTAGATTTCCTCAGAATCGATACCTTCAGAACATACGACTCTGTTGATACCTATGAGAAAATGTCATTCCTCTTTGACACGAGTAATATCTCATGTGCGATTTAGGAAATGCCGACTAACTATTCGGTAACAATCCCTTTGGTCCACTTGTCAACTGATCTAGACGTTTGAGTGATCCCGCACATTCTAGACCTCTCGGTTGTCTAATCTCAATAAGACATCCTGATGTTGGTCACCAGAAAGCTATGGTGCACAATTGCAAATCTCATTCATCGATGAGATATCTCGCACTAAGTGCTAACTTGAAATTTAAAAAAATAAAAAAAAAATAAAAAAAAATCTAGGGTCATAATTAATCTCAAATGCAACTAGAGTTCTCTTAGTTGAACACTAGAATTCGAATCAAAACAAAGGTGGATAAAACATCCACTACCACTCAAAATTTCAACAATCCATCTCATAAGTAGTTCCACTACTACTTAGGCAAGAATACAAAAATTACAATTTACATTATAAGTATTTTCATTGATACTTATATAAACACATACCTTAAGCAGCGCGGCGTGACGAAGACGAGTGGTCATAATATAAGGTCTAAATACATAATCACATATAAACCAGTCTACAGAAATGCAGACTGGCTCTGATACCAAACTGTAACACCCCATTTTGATTTTACAGAAATTCCGAACTTTCCAAAAATCAGTATAAAATTTTCTCTTTCATTTTCGAAATTCAAAGGGTGTTAAACAACATTTTTCATAACCCAAGTCTTATCTGGTCCCACGGGGATTCATTACCCGGATTTTTCACAAGGTTTTCATTAACCTGATTTTCAACATAAGTTATTCAACTCGTAAACGAAGGCATGAAATAACCAAACATATTATGACCAATTCATATTAGGTTCATCAAAACATCCCAAAAATTCAACATACTCAAACAGGAGTTTTTAAAATAGTTTTCATGTCTTAACCCAAAAAAAAGTTCCAAACACTAACACATTTATTCATATGCGGAAGCATAAATGATCAATATCATAAGACCGACCCACTCGTCCTTCCTCGTCACCCGACACCTGCTTAACCTGCATACGTGAAGAGCAGGTGGGGATGAGCACAAGATGAAAATGCGTGCTCACCACTATGCACGTATATCACAGTAATAAATAATGTAAAGAAGGCATGGTCGCTGTATGAACATAAATCAATTACCTATCACATCCCCATATCATATCGCAATAAACTACCCCTGTGTACACATCTTTCATTAGCCACAGAAAGGGGATTCATTACCCTAACGGTGGGGGTACGTGGCCCGCTACGGACACGGCCTTTCATTAGGTCTTAGGGGACTTACCTCGCAAGGGTAACCGTATTACATCGACGGGGACAACCGTACCGACGGCCGAATCGGCTCATACCGATAGGCTACATGGTTTACATGCATACTTAGATCATACCAACCCAACATTAAATAAAATACATACGACATAGCAAATTTTATAAGTAAACCCACCTGGTTACCGAAGCGATAGATACAAAAACACGAGTAGGCAGCGAGCTCAGCTCGTCAAACACCTACATATATTAAAATAGTCCTAGAAATGACTATTCAACACATAAACAACCAATCATAACAATCACTTAATCCAGCTAAGCTCACATAAGTATTTAATCAAGTAAATCCCATTTCCAAAAATACCACGTACGTTTTTCAAATCTTAACCCGGTCAGTGTTTTTGAAATCAACATAACTTTCAGTACAAAACTTGGATGAATATGATTCAAGTTTCACTAGAATCCTAAGACATGCATCTACAATTCTTATGAAGACACAAAAAGAAAATAAGGTCTTTTACTAGGTATTAAATCATCAAACATTCAAAACTGAGTAGCAGTCAAACATTGAGAACTTGTAACGGATCAGACTTAAGTAATTGCTAGATAACTGGAGCTACAGATATGATTTTAATGAGATTCAAAAACCACGTGATATCTAACTCAAATGTCTACAACTTTGCTGAAGATTACATTGGCAAATAATCACTATGTAAATTAGTTTGGACACAAAATATTTGATTTATAAAATCTGCCCGGGACTAAATTTATATATAAACAGTACCTCGGTATTTGTCCTCTAAATCATGCTACAGACCTCTAAATTACATGATTCTGGTATTCTTCGAAAGCTAAGAGATATACCTACAACTGTTATTAAGAACACAAAAGTGGATAAGATCTTTAAAATGGTGTAAAAGCTACTAACATTTAGAATCAATTTTCTGCCAAAGTGTAAAACCCTACTTCATGTATATCTACAATCATATGAACACAACTCGAGCTATAGATATCACCTTAACATGAATCCTATCTCATTAGAAAGATAATCAACAGCCCTATAACTTTCATGAAGACTATAAATTCACTAGATCACATTATGACACTATAAACAGGCCAAACATTATATAAACTCATGCTGCCGGGTCCAGAAAAACTGCTTGTATGATAAATTTGTAAAAATCATAACTCAATCAATATTAATCGGATTATCGAAATTCCAAAGTCTAGAGAAAGATAACAAGACGAACTACAATTTCTATGAAGAACACATTTTTAGAAAACAATTACTTAATGTCATAACAGAGGCACCTTACCTCCTTCAAGAAAATGAAAATGATGAGGAGAAATGAAAGAAGTGTTGCTTGGTTCTTCTCCTTCTCTCCCTCTCTTGCTTGAACTCGGTTTTTCTCTCTTTTTGCTAATATTTTCTAAGTGTTCAAAGGCTATTCTCAGCTAAGGAATGATACTTAAAGTATCTCATGAATAACCAAGACAAAATGGTAGAAATTATATGCAAGACAAAATGGTAGAAATTATATGCAAATGGTTGTTAAATTTCTCATGTACACATTAGGTGTCTAGTTGACTTGGGTTGTCTTGCCAAGATTCTCAACAATGTGGAAGCTTAGCTTAGCAAAAGGATCTGGTTTAGCACACATGTGGTAGGGAACAATATTTGGATCAAGATCATGTGCTCACATGAAGAAATAATATGGCTATGATCATTAATATGCTCTTTGTTTTGGTTATTACCTTATGATGATCACTAAAATCCGAATTGTTGGTCACTTTAACTTGTAAAAATAATTTTAAGCATGGTCTTGATGCATACTAAAAGGATTGAGAGGAAAAATAAATTTTTCGGAACCAAAATCGGACTTAAAATCGGACTATAACTGAAGATCGAAAATTTGACTAAAATAAATTTTTCCTCTTCTAATTCGGTTTTTATGTTGAAAATAGCTGAAAATTTTTAATTATTGAGAGCTATCTTGGAACATGCTAATAAAATGAGAATAACAAAATTTACGGAACCAAATTCGGACTTCAAACGAACGGTTACCTTAAAATCGAAAATTTGACTAAAATTTGATTTTAACTCCCTTGATTCCGTTTTGGTGGCTGAAAATACTATTAGAGATGACAATATAATTGTTTTAAGCGCTGTTGAATCATTTTGAAGTTCAGGTAGCAACGGTTCTAAAACGGATTCAAACGAACAAAAATTCGGCTTACGCGATTACACCGAAAATTCAAACTGCGACTGATAAAATAAAACCGAACGAGCTATATAATCACAGTATCCATATAATATTATAAAATATAATCTCAAAATTAAGATTCGATAAATAGAATAATCTGAGAAATTCTATAAATCGAACGGGGCATTACACTGGACCTGCATAGAACTAACACTCCCCGTAATTGCTGTAGGAAGTGCATCAACAACCTGAATTTGCATCCGGGCGAACTCATGAATAAGATGGTTCTGCTGAGTAACAACATAAATCAAGTCACCCTTCACCTTGCAGCTCAGGGCATCAGCAACGACATTCGCCTTCCCCGGATGGTATTGAATAGTGCAATCATAGTCCTTAACAAGCTCTGACCAATGACGTTGACGCATGTTGAGCTCCTTTTGAGTGAAAATATAATGTAATCTCTTGTGATCAGTGAAAATTTCGCATCGACCACCGTATAAATAATGTCGCCAAATCTTGAGGGCATGAACTACCGCTGCTAACTCCAGGTCGTGTGTAGGATAATTCTGTTCATGGGGCTTTAATTGGCGTGAAGCATAAGCAACGACTTGGCCATCTTGCATAAGTACGCATCCCAAACCCTGTCTTGAAGCATCACTAAAAATGGTGAAACTCCGAGAAGGATCGGGAATAGTCAACACCGGTGTTGTGGTAAGTCTCTTCGTGAGCTGCTGAAAACTGAATTCACATCGATCAGTCCACTCGAACTTCACAAATTTCCTCGTCAGCTGGGATAAAGGAAGGGCAATCTTAGAGAAACACTCGATAAACCTGCGATAATAACCTGCCAAACCGAGAAAACTGCGAACCTCAGATGGATTCTTCGGTGTCGACCAATTTTGAACAGCGGCAACTTTGTATGGATCAACCTCGATACCTGCCTGAGTGATAACATGGCCAAGAAAGGCTACTCGCTGGAGCCAGAATTCGCATTTAGAGAATTTAGTATATAACTTTTCACGTCTAAGGGTTTCGAGAACAACCCTCAGATGCTCCTCGTGCTCCTTCTGGCTCTTGGAGTAGATTAGAATATCATCAATGAAAACAATAACAAATTGATCGAGATAAGGATGGAAGATACGGTTTATCAGGTCCATAAATACTGTTGGAGCGTTACTGAGGCCAAATGCCATAACTACGAACTCATAGTGACCGTACCGGGTACAAAATACGGTCTTTGCAATGTCTGTCTTTTTGAGCTTCAGCTGATGGTAACCTGATTGTAAATCAATCTTAGAAAATACACAAGCTCCCCTCAGCTAGTCAAATAAATCATCAATTCTGGGAAGCGGATATTTATTCTTGATAGTTAACCGGTTGAGATCCCGCTAATCGATACACATGCGCATAGAACCGTCCTTCTTCTTGACGAAAAGAACGGGTGCTCTCCACGGTGAAACACTCGGTCGGATAAAATTGTGTTTCAATAACTCTTGAATTTGGGCCTTAAGCTCTTGTAATTCTTTCGGCACCATTCGATAAGGTACTTTGGAAACTGGGCCGGCTCCTGGAATAATACCAATAGAGAACTCTACCTGCCAGTTAGGTGGTCCTTCTGGAAGTTGGTCCGGAAACACATCCACAAACTCACGCACAATAGGAACGTCGTGAGGTGTCCGTGCTTTCGGTTCATCGCTGACAAGACTTACAAGATAACCCTGACAATCACCACGTCGTAACATCTTTTTGGCTTTTGCCATGGAAATAACATGAGGTAAAGAACGAGTCTTGGTGCCAAAGAAAGTAATATGATCATCTCCCGGATGATAAAGAGTAATCTCCCGGTCGTGGCATCGAATATCTGCATGGAAATAAGTTAGCTAATCCATATCGAGAATGAGGTCAAAGTCCCTCATCTCGAGAACATAAGCGTCAGTAGACAAGATACGACCACGGATAGAAAGGTTGAGATCTGTCGCTTTGGCATCAGTCACTATCTTTCGTCCCGAGGCTAAACTTACCTCGAGAGGATCGACAACAGTAATAGAATGTACTCCAATAACATCAAGACATCGTCGCGATATAAAAGAGTGTGTTGCACCAGTATCAAATAGGGCGAATACAGGAACATCGTTAAGCATAATCATCCCAGACATAGTACCTGGGTGCTTCTCCATCTCGGCCTGGTCTACCGCATAAACACGAGCCTGCTGTCTGCCCCTCTGCTGTTGCTGCTGAGGTGGCCTCGGGGCCTGTTGTCTGGGCTGATGTTGCTGTGGCTGCTGTCGGGCTGCTCGCTCTGGGCAGTTGCTGACAAAATGTCCGGGCTGATGTCAATAATAGAGAATATCCTGTCCGAAATGACACTCTCCACGATGGGGTCGTCCGCAAGTAGTGCATGGTGGAATCTGCTGTGGCCTGGCTGCTCCTGGTTGTCTCGGACGGATCCTCTTGTCAGTCTGGAAGCCCTTTTCCTTCCTCTTCTTGTCCTACGGTTGTTAGGCAGCAGCTTGTTGAACTGGTGGGGCCGATGATGATTGGGCAGGGGTAAATGGTTAAAGACGATTGTGGTTGGCCTCCCTTCGAATGCTTGCGTTCACCTCTTGGGCTATAGTAACTGCACGGGCATAGGACTGGACTCCATGGCCTATAATGTTATGACGGACTACTGGCAAAAGCCCGTCAGTGAAACGCCTCGATCTCTTTGCCTCTGCGCTCACCAGATCGGGAACAAAGGCTCTATGTCGAGTGAATTCTCGCTCGTACTCGTCCACTGTACGAGTACCTTGTTTGAGTGCCAGAAATTGACGTTCCAACTCTGCTCGATAGTACGCGGGATAATATTTCTCGCGTATTAGCTCCTTGAACCTGTCCCATGTACAACCTTCCTTTTCACCGAGACGCATTCCCCAGTAAGAGTTCCACCAGAGACGTGCGTCACCCGTTAATAGGATATGTGTGCATAAAACACGATAGCGGTCGGGACAGTTCATGACCTCGGAAATCATTTCAAGGCCCTGAACCCATTCGTCAACAATTCGAGGATCTCTCTGGCCATAAAATTTCTCCGGGCAGTAGTCACGAAACTGTGTGACTACGGTGGCTTGGGGAACCTCCTAACGATCTGGTTCTCTTCGTGGCGGCATCTGAATATTGGAAATGTTCAATATCATTAGATTTAATAAGAATACTTTAACTGATTAATAATACGCATAAATCTCTTGACGAGTTGCTTAACATGGCCTGGAAATACTGACATTGAATTATGGATACACTGAACTATAAATCCTGAACATGACTCGAGCATCCTAACTAAGTCATAACTGTGAATTTTAATGAACATAGACGTAGTAATTTGTTTAGAATTTTGAAACATGAATCAGCACTTACCTGTCGGCGGGGCGTGAGCATGACAGGTTCAGTTTTTTCAAAAATTTCTGACCTGTAAAAGTATTCAGAGACGCAGAAACGTGCTCTGATACCAACTGTAACACCCCGCTATGTCATAATTATCAAGAGTTAAATTTCCCAAAATCTTTTTCTAAAATATTCCTATAAGTTTGTGAAATCGTGATTCGGAGTGCAACCATAATCCGTTACTTTGCTTTGAAATCCGTTTATAGTTTTAAGGAAAACGATTTATCATAATATAAACAATCCGACTGATAATCGGACTAAAAGGCTAAGTTTGACAAACATGAAAAGTCAGCGGAAGTCGTAGCGTGGCAAAACATGTAATTCAAACTACAAGAGATAGTAACAGCACTGCTATGCCAAATTCAAACATATAAACAAAATCCTGAACCGCCCGCCAGCTCACACCTCCGGCTCACCTCTATGACCTGAAAAATATAGATAAACATGGGGCGTGAGCAATAAAGTCCACTGTGCTCCGTAGGAACTCATACTAAAGTAAACAGTGAAAATAATTGCAATATCATGATCCTGGTATATATATAAACATAGCATGATACCGGTAACCATTGCCATCACATGACCGTTGCCTCATAACCGTTACCTCATCTGCCTGTATAAAATGTCGGGCACCATGTGCACACTCTAGTGGGCAAACTAGGCCACTAGAACCCAGAATGGACCGGCGACCATTCCAAGCGGATACATAACATAACATAACATGATACATACCTCAAACATGGTAGAGTAATTATAATCAAATTAATACCCAATCTGAGTCCC
>CACSLK010024474.1:3120718-3132727 GCA_902706635.1 Striga hermonthica
TTTCGATTTCATCCAAATATTTCGAAGGGTAGATCTCCTATTTTGCACGAGTTTTGGACATGTGAGTCCTTATCTATGCATGTAGAAAAATGTGTTTGGAGGCTAGAGAACTTGATGTATTTATATATTATAATAGGGATCCTAAGAAGGTGCTAATATGGGCCTCAATAAATAGGTTTAGAAATCCTTGTCTTCCAACTCATTAACCTTCTAGAAGTCCTAATGCCTTTAAACTTAGTTACCTTCTAAAAGACATTTTATGTTTTCCAACATGGTAGCATTCTATAATACATAAATCCCTTTACATGTTAATATTCTAGAAGACTTACTAAGGGTAAATTGCAGTTTTAGTACCAAAACTAAAGGTCATTTTGAAATCAGTACCTGTTTTGAAAGTTGTGCGACATCAGTACCTAAGTTTTTATTCTGTTAGCAACGTTAGTACTCGACCGTTGGATGTCCGTCAAAAGCTCGTTAGCTGTTAACGTTAGTGGTGAAAATGGAGGGAATTGTATTTTTTTTTGCGCCTGATGAATCCTATATACATAAGCCATATGTACCAAAAAATTTTCATCAGAAAAACACAGTCAGTCACAAAAAAATATTACAAAAAATTTTAAAAAAATTGAAAAAAAATGAGAAGTCTAGTTCAAGCAGTAGTTCTTGGAATAATAACATTCAAGTCCAAAAATATTTGTGTTACTGTGGTGAAGAGCTCCCATTGAAGACATCTTGGACAAAAAACAATCCCAAAAGAAGATATTGTGCATCCCCAAAATATGAGGTATTATTTTGATTTTTTGTTGTCATATTTATAACAAAATTTATGATTGTTTTTTTCTCTCTTGCAAACAATTGAATATTGTGTATTTTACAAGTGGATGGATCTAGAAATGTGTGCTCGTTCCAAACAAATAATACTCGGACTGCTTTCAAAATTGAACAAGCTTGAGATTGAGCTCAATGATTTCATGATAAGAGAAAGGAAACTGGAAGCTGAATTGAGGAAAGCCAATAACAAGAGAATTACAATGGAACAACAACTAGCTGCATTAAAAAATGAAAAGAAGAAATCCATTGTAAAACTAAGAGTCTTTTTTTAGCTGTAATAGGTGTGTTTTATGTACTAAATAGCAAAAATTAGTATATGCAACATATGTAATCATTATTTTCCATGTCAATGAAATCATCATTATCAATTCAATTAATCTAATATCCCATTACAAATTACTTGACCCAAAGCAAATGAACAACATTATCCTCTTAACAACTCAATCAACATTATCCAAGACAAAAGAACACATTATCTCTTAAATCCATTTCCAAACCAGTCACTACAAGAACACAATCCACAACCTTGTTCAAACCACAATCCACAAATAATCCATCATCATAAACACAAATCCATAATCAAGCATAATTCCAAAATCACCAAATAACTCATTATCATATTACAACACAATAAAACCAAAATAAATCCAACATAATTTCAGAATGTGCCAACACAAATCCACAATCATTTGTTTGCAGCCTTGTTCTTACCAGGATTTATCCTATTCCTTGGCCTCAAGGCAACTCAAGTGTTGGGACACTATTATGTAATTCACACCTCCTTTCACCATAATTTGACAAGTGACTCCCTCAGATTGAGTGACTTGCATTTGTAATATGTAATTAAGGAATCATTTACACAAAGAACTCAAACTCCAATCCAACTAAACTAAAGTTCACAGTTCTATAAAAAATTATAATGATAATAACAAAATAACTCACATTGATAGTCTGTCTTTGATTCTCATTCCCATTCCCATTTCATTCTGCTCTTTTCCTGAGAATATAAAATATAGAGTAAATATATGTTAAGTTTATATAAAAAAACAGAGTAATAGACATAGTAAATGAGGTACAATTCAAANNNNAAAAAAAAAAAAAAAACACGATAAATTATCATATTTTTGCTAGCTTAAGCATCATTGTTTTTTTTAGAGATGTTGGTGCAAAGGACTGACTTGAGGAAACACGGTCACTAGATAGTGGAGGTTGAGATCACTCAGTTGGACCTCCTCTTGTTCTTCATTTCGGTCAACCTTCTTATGCTTTCTAGCATTGTGACCATGTTATCCACAAACTCTGCATGCCACACTCCTCTGGTGCTTTTTCAATCTCAGGGGATTATGAGGCAATGCACTTGGTGGCTTAGTTGGATTTCTCCTCCTTGCCTTCTTAGGCCTTCCAGCTCTCTTCATAATTGTAGGAGGGATAGGTTGTGGAAGTTCAACATTAGGCCACAAATCAGGACCATTTATGCCTAATATTGACAGTCCATATGCCTTTCTATATGTTTCAACAGTGTACAACTGATGAACATACCACCCCAGCTCTTCTTTTCTACACCAAATGGCAAAAATAACATGCTTACATGGGAGTCCAGTCAGTTCCCACTTCCTACAAGAACAAGATCTTCCAAGAACATCAACAATATTATGTTCAAAAGGCCCCATAATTTGAAAATTTCACTCATCATACCTCATAGGGATGAGTTCTCCTGCTTTCTTCATGTTCCCATCCAAAACTTTTTTTATCCTAGGACAGATAATACCATCACATTTCTTGGCTTGCTCCCTGTTAGAATGCATCCTTTCCATCATGATGTTTCTCACTGTATCAAGTAGCCCTATTATGTTTTTTCTCTAACAGACAAAATAAGAGAATTGAAGCTCACACACATGTTATTAGTTAAGATATCACATTTAGGTGTTAAATTAAAGTGAGATATTGACCAATGATTTGGAGGCTTCTTCACTAGCCAGTTATAAGCCTTAGGATCAACAGGCTTTAACTTCTCCATCTGGCTTTGAACTCTTCCACCCTAGTACATCTTGCAGCAGCCCACAATTTCTTCTTTATTGCTAAACCTAAAAACCATCATTCTTTATGTTGCTGTGAAGGTGTTGAACACAAAATCTGTTTTCTGCCTCTGGGAAAAAAATCTCAAAAGCTGGTATTAGTCCCTTCTGTTTACCACTCATGATGGTTCACAACTCAGCATCACTTATGCCAATATCATCCCCCAACAGAGGTAAAAATCAAAGCCAAGAATCTTTGTCCTCAGCTTCTACAACTGCCTAAGCTATTGGGAACATGTTGTTGGGATCAATCCCACCAGCAGGCAACAATTGACCCACATAGCTCCCTTTCAAAAAACACCCATCAACCCTAACCAACATTCTACAAGCTTTAAAACCCTTCTTACGAGCTTTAAAACACACATAAAACCTACGCAACTGATTGACCACACCCTTATTTTCAATTAATTTTAGGACCACAATAGACCCATAATTAGACCTCAGTAACTCAGCACAATACTCCCTCAACTTACTATATTTTTCTTTCACATCACCCTCAAAGAGTTGTTTGGCAGCAATTCTGGCCCTATAAGCCTGATGTTTGGAGATGTTTGTCTTCAATTTAGAACACACACTTTCCTTATTCTTGTAATATGTATCTTAGGATTTTTTATTTTTTATTTACTTCTTTCATAAAATGTTTACCCACCCAAGATGACTTTATTGAAGAATTATAATAGCTCCAAGCACAGTTACTATGTCTTAACATGCCAAGTACTGCCATGTTGCATTGGAGCAACATATGCTTTCCATTCACTTCCATCAGTCTTGCACCTTACCCTAAGCCTTCTGCTGTCAGTCCTATTAAATAAAATTGACTTCCCACCCCTAAAGCAGTAAGTCTCAAGGCAGTCTTTGCCTCTTCTTTGCTACTAAAAATCAGTCCTAATTTAAGGACTGGCTTCCTACTATTAGTAGCAGGGTTGTACTTTGGGTATTTTGGCATGCACAAGTCATCTTCATCCGAACCAACCGAACTCTCAAGCTCATCACTACTATTGACAGGTTCTAATATGTCCCCTTCTAATCTACTACTAACTTCATCTCCCAACATGTTATTCAGAGGGTCAGAACTCTTACCTAAACCAACAAACTCAACATCATGATCAACATATTTCTCATACAAAATATAATCCTCCATAATATCGTACTCAGAATCAATTAAAACATCACTATCACCACTGCCACTATGACCATCACTATTATCTTTTACAATTGGATCAGGATCGGCCTCTGTTTCTGGTGTTGCTATGTAAGTGTCATCAAGAAAGGAAAAATCAACAACATGTTCTTCATCTTCATTCAAATAGAAGGCAAACTAGATGGCTCAATAGGTTGTGGATACTTTAAATATTCAATGTAAATGACAGCCTATCTATTATGAGGAATGAACTTGAGAATTCAAGCACATCAGAATCAGTAATCATGACTTTTTCTCCCTTATACAATGAATGACCACATTGATGCCAAAACCTAATATTTTGCTCCTCATAACCTAATTGTTTGGCAAAATCATTCATTTCAATAACACCCAACCTATCCCAATCAACACCATCAAAAAAATCTACAAAACCCCCTCTATAATACCTTGACATACCTTCAATCATCTCCCTCCGTGGAAAATTTTCAAAGTGAAATGTGTATCCTCATCTCGTTAAAAAATAAAAAAAAATTAAAACCCTATATTCAAGCAGTTTAAAGAAAAATCGAAACAGTTTAAACCAAAACATAGAAAATATCGTAGACTGGAGTTCTTTTTGTATCTGCTCGATCTCTTTCGCCATAGAATTGATCTGGAAATTGAATAAAGAATCGAGTGGGACTTGAAGTACACATGCAACAATTAGATGAATTTACATGGAAATTGAAGATTCAAGCTGCAATTTCAGGAATCGAGTTGGAATTTGAAGAGTCGGGTTGCAATTTGAGTAATCGAGTTGGACATTGAAGAAATCGAGCATCAATTAGATGAGTTGAATTGGAAATTAAAAAATTGGGCTTCAATTTGAGGGATTGATCATCATTTTGATGAATGAAATGAAAGTTTCTAGTTTTATTTTCAGAGATGCGAAATTGGGGCAAAAAAATAAAGTAATTGGTCGTGTTGTAGTAGCCACCCAAATTAACCTTGCTTAAAAATATGTAGTAGGGTGAGCAAAGATCGTATCCACGGAGAGAAATAAACGAAATCTATCAACTATGTAATTAAAAAGGGGGTATTTGATTTAATTATCTAACTAAAGTAGAAATTACCTATCAAATAATAAATAAAAATAATAATAAAATAAAACTCAATAAATAAAAATAAATATAATGTGAATATGCCTTGGTCGAATTGATTTTCACCCTAGACTATTCCACTGATCGTTGATGCAAAAATATAAACTCATAATCCACGCAACTGCCGTTGAATATGATTTTTATCTCCTAATTTAGTCACGCAAAATAATTTCTTCTACGAGACTCTTATAACTAGTTAACTCCCAACATCGTGAAGAATTATTCTATAACATTAAATACAAGAGACCGACAGTCCAAGAAATAAATAACGAATCCGTTAAATATTCTAGTTCAATTGTTTCGCCTAAGAATGACAATGCCTAAATCTGGTCAATCGTCTATCTTAGTTGCTTCTAGTGAAAGACACATGATTTAAATCCGACTCAAGTATCAATCAAGCAATTAATCGTATGCATAGAATTACAGATGGCCAATTTAACAACTAAACATAACAATCATAAAAATATGCACACAAAACATTGATGCGAAAAATATATGAATTGGAATAAAAACTAATTCGATCTCACAATAGTAGGTTCGGGGTTGATCGTCTTAACCAAGACAAATATAAATTACCTGCGTAGGGCTATCATAATCCAAGAGAAAATAAAAGTCAAAATAATGAAGGAAAGAGAGTGAAGGAGAAAGAAGAGCAGCCATTGTGTGTTGTTGTGTTCTGCGTGAGTTCTGCCCTCTGCATGCCTTCTGCTGCTTGCGTCCTTCTGCTCTGTCTGCGTGTGTTTTGCTCCCAACAGATCTGTTCTCTTTGATCCCTTGCGGTTGTTATGCATTATATACTTCTCATGGGCCTTAGTTAATAGGCCCAATTATAAGAGGTAGGATCCGAAATCAACCAACATGGTCATGTTCAGCAAACTCCATCACTACCATGTTGCGTATAAATGTTTTATGATCCACGCACAACAGATCCAAAGTTGAACCTTCCGTTGGACATGCTACAAAGCTTTAAATCTGCACAAAAATTCAAACACCGATAGTTTCAACTAGAAAATACAAGATAATTTCAAACATATGTCAATTGAACTTAAACATTGAATATAAATCCTGAAATAATCCACTAAATCGACACATATTTTTGACTTATCAGTAATTCAAACCCTAACTGCGATGTTAGTCAGTTTCAGTTACGACTAACAAACATTTAAAGGTCGGGTACTAACGTTGCTAACAGAATAAAAGTGTAGGTACTGATATCGCACAAGTTTCAAAATGGGTACTGGTTTCAAATTAATCTTTAGTTTGGGTACCAAAATTGCAATTTATCCACTTGTTAATTTCTATTCCTTATTTGAATAAATAATAAAACATTCCTCTAGAATAATATTATTGATGTCCCCAATTAGCTCTGAATTATAATTAATTCCATCTCCCGACTAATTGCTCAATTTAACTCTCCATATTAAGATATAACACATATTGATTAATTAATTACTGACACTATAATCTATCAATTTCTTGAACCGAATATAGTACACTCAATTATTTGTTATTATGTCGAATATTAATCCACCGGTTGGGGTTTAACATAACAATCATTCTTGAGCTCATTTCGGGGAAGTCATCAACCCGGACGACCGGGACATGGTGACCGTATAAATTTTAACGGCACATTAAAATATTACTTGCCAAAATATCGAGTATTTCAACCTAAAAGGATAGGTATCACCCTTGTTAAATCAAATAAATAAGTGATGAGTATATATGCTCGTTTATTGTCTTACGAATTAAGAGAATGAAGCAATTACTGATGTCTAGATTATTTACTTGGTCAGTATAAAATAATTGTATCCTCATGTAGGTCCGTTTAATACATGCGAGATGTAGTAGTGTAATTTATTAGTCAAAAATCAACTAACACAAAATCACACTACAACCTCGCACGACAGGTAGTTCAATTATGTCTAGACAGCGAACAAATATTTATATTTTACAAGGCACAATAATGTGATCATTCTGTTCGACCCATCAAACTACATTATCTATGTAATAGCTCACTATGTTATTAATGTAAATTACGTGTTTAGTTCCGTAATGTTCATGTTTATGCTCGGAATAATTTCTAAGTAATTAATTTCAAGTATTATAAGTAATCCATGTTCAATCGCTTGATAAAAATATTATCAAGCCTAATCATACTTGATCATGCGCTAATCGTCCTATCAAGTGGCCTAACCGGCCATTAATCCACACAATCAATCCGCATTGCCAAGAAGTAGTGCTTAAGCATGCCCAATTGTCTATCTTGCACGCTAATTGGGCTCTATTTAAAGCAAATCATGCATTAGTGCTAGCCGCCCATTAGCTTAGTTCAAGTATGCTTAAGGTAAGCTTAATGCACTCTTAGGTCAAAAGTTATGTTAATGGCCGTAAGTCTTGGAGCATTTTCACGTGAAGTTGCATTATTGACACTTAGCTTATGTGGCTTTTTCCTAAACCTCAAGTGATGACTAAGGCAAGTGCATAGGTGCCATGTGTATAGTGACTAAGCAAGAGAGGCCACCTTAGGCCTTAAGCTCTCGGCAAGTGGCGTTCTTTGATAGGCCACGCCATTGACTTTAATTTTCATCCAAGATTACCGTCATTCACCTTGCTATAAATATGAATGTTGGGTTAAAAATATAGCTTAACACTTAAGCTTAATGTTAAGCAAGAGTTAGGATAAATTAAGCTATATTCACACGTATGTACGCACGGACGAGCTAAAGCCGAGCGAGCTTGGGAATTTTGTATAATTGATCGGACAGTAGAAGAGTTAATCCCTTCTTTACTCTATTTCAATGTTAATATAATCATGTTAGGTTCAAATCATGAAGTTAAGTTCTGGGATATGCCATGTTTTCCTTCGGTTGTGCCAATTAAACCATGCCGAGCCATTTCCGTTCTTATTCAGCAACTCCCGAACAATTCATGTTTCATTAGTCATTATTAGATAGATTATGGTCAATCATGTAGCTATTGTCGAGGGAAGTGGTCGATCGTGCTGGAACACGCCAACGAGGCGGTCCTACCCACGGATCGATATCGGATACCAAACATGTACATACATGATTTCGAATAAACCTAAGCATGCTCCTAAAGGACGAACAGAGATATACCTTTCTTCAAGGCTTCGATTCGATCTGAGTGATCTTCTAGTCTGTGTCCCGACCACGTTTGGACGCCGGATGGACGACGATCCTCCAAACGGTTGAAAGGAGCGGATTGCCTTTGTTCTTCTCTGAACCCCTCACGTTTCCTTCTTCCTTCTCCCACGTTGGTGTGGTGGCTGAAGACGTGAACTGATCTCTTAGGGTTTCAAAACGTGGGCTTATCCCTCCTTTTATAGAGTCCTTGGGCCAGACTAGGGATCTCTTAGAAGGTATAGGGTTTGGGCTCCCTACAGGCCCAAATTCTTATGTTCAGCCCAGAACACAATTTGGCCTGTAAATATTAATTCATTCCACTAGAGAATTAATATTGCACTCCCGTCCTATCCCGAAATGAATCAGGGCTTCTATTAGACTCAATATAATTCCCCGTGTTTAAGATATTGCACGTCCATTAATTATTAAAGCTTCTAACTGCTTTAATTAATTAATATCTTTTATTCCTTACGTAGTACCACTCAACCTTATTATCGTACGGATAAAATCCACCTGCAGGGTTTATACGATAATCCTTATGAGTTCCTTAAGGGGACGTCATCAATGTAACACCCCGCCTAATTATTTCTAGAATTTATAAAATTAGAGTAAAATTTTTGCTTTTTATTTTCGAAAAACTCTTATACTTTATTTTCGAAAATACTCATACTAACTTGCGGGATGCTACTAACTTAAACTCTTTCTCATGCAGACGTAAATAAATATATGCAACCTAATCAAATCCGTTATATAAAGGTACCACGGAGATAAAGGCATTATACATGCATAAGTCTGATAATCTCATAATACATACTAAGTCTGAAATGTGCGGAAGCTGAAACATAATATGTCTACGCATAGTAATAATAGTACATGTTCAATAAATGACATGCAGATGCGTTACAAAAAGACAACTAATGACCACGACTGCCACTGAAATCTCATGCGCCACGCGCCGCTCCGTCACCTGAAAAACGTAATGGGGGCGTGAGCAAAACCACTATGCTCCGCAAAGACCAGTACTTAATTATGCAACATCGTTAATAACAATATCATGACTTTAAGTATATAAGAACTGATCTGAACTGAAACTGTAACTGGGGCATCTTGTGGTCATAAAGACCCTGGGGCTTAAAAGCCAATCATGTGCACACTCCGGGGGATCATTAAGGCCAATTAAGGCCTCCTTCAGAATCACGGGGGATCATTAAGGCCCGCCACGGCCTCCCTCATGATGATCTAACTATTTCCCATACATACCTCGGACATGGTATGGAAATTAAAGATGAAGTATAACCAGTACGTGACCCCCACCTGATAACTGCTACTGCTAGGCAAGTGCTGACTGACTGGTAACTGTCGGAGGCTCGACTCTCCTTAAGCTACATAAATATTCGAGCAAAATGTACTAAGTACTATGCTCAAAGAAAAACTTGATTCTTATTATTAATAAATCTTACTCGGTTCTCTCGCTCGATTAAAATATCATTTAATCTGGATTTAGATGCTTTGAGCTGTTCTGAAAAGATTTGCTGACTTTAAGGCATTCTAGAGTTCTCTGAAATATTTCTAAGTCTGGACTGCTTGTCTGATCTAACTTATCTGACTGATCTGATCTTATTTATCTGACTGGGTGCAACTCGACTTAATCGTGGTCCGGGTGCATACGCACGGACACGACATCAGTCGACGCACAACTTTCTATCCGGATCTAGAGTTCATCCCGACTGACCGAAAAAGGTCAAGCTAGGGTTCTCTACTCAACCGGCTATCTATCTCGGTTCAAGTCAAAACTCAAACTTTAAGTTCAACTCGATTTCTAGTAATTTTAGCCAAGTCTCAACCGGATAAAATCTAGGGTTTTCACCAAAGCAGCTAAAATCTCGAATTTATAGGCATGCCAAACAACCTCTAAAAATTATGAAATTTAAACCACGACATATTCATCATATATAGGATTTTTCGTGAAAGTTTCATCGAATTCCGAGGTCTTATCATATTTATCAAAAATCGGGCATTTCAGCTACATATTCAAAAATCCAGTTAACATACTAAACGAGCACCAAAAATTACGAAATTAAAACCTAGGCCTCAGGTCAGCTATACAAATTTTATCACGCTAGTTTCGCATTTTTCCGGGCAGCAACCAATATTTACGGAATTTAATGTCATTTAAGCCGATAAATTCACCATAAATTCTATAATGCTCGAAATTGCCTCCCGTAAATTTTAAAATTCATCTAAGTTCTCAATCTTTCTCACAATTTAAGGCCATAACTTAAACAAGCATAACTCCTAAACTTTGCATATTCAGCACACTAGGCCTACGGTTTTTATTGTTATTATTACTATTATTTAAACATAAAATTCCTCAAGCATGCATTACTAGTTGTTATTGACAGATTCCTTAGCATTATTTTTCATCAATATAATTTATATAATAACTACATGACATCTAATAAATTTATGGCAAATATCCCACATTTCATTATTTTCCTTTCTTAATTTGTAATTGAATAATTAAGGCTCAAAGTTTGGCTTTTCTTTCTGTCACATGAACCTCTAAAATTAACTCATAATAGCAGGGAAGTACCCCAGGAACATGATTCAATTAAGCTCAACCAATTGAAGGCTAAACCAACCTTTTTCTTTCCCTAAATTCTTAAATTCTTTGATAATTATAAAAGCCAAATGAAATGATCAAAATTCCTAAAATTTAAACACACCTCAACAGCTAAACATTGTCATACTAATCTGCTCAAAGGAAACAACAACTCAAGGCATTCAATCACTTTTCTTTATTCTGTTCCTTGTTAAATCTTTATTATTTCTTATAACATACATTTTGTATCTTGTTGATAAAAACTCACGGCCAGAAAAAAAAAAAAAAGGAGAGCTTGGCTAATACCTTTTTTTTGGCTAATACCTTTTTTTTTTGGTATCAAAATGGAATAGGAAAAAGGTTTGGCTCGTGGACGGAAGGTAGAGCTCGAGTTGCTGCCTTGGTCCTTTTCTCCTACTGCGTGACTGAAGTATGAAGTAGGGGAAGGGCTGCTACTTGTTACATCCGTGAGATGAGGGAGGGTTGTTGATTTTGTTGAGCTAGATCTATGAAAAAGCTAAGGCATAATGTAGGATTTTGCAAGAGATCTTGAAAATGAAGGTAAAATGTAATGATATTTGCTTTGGATCTTGAATTTTGAAGATGGTGAATAGTGGAAGAAAAGTGGCTAGAGTTTTGTGTTGGTTGTAGGGAGACAACCTATTTATAGATGGTGTAGGAGTCTAGGGTCTTGCTCTTGTTATTGGGCTTAAAAATCGGGCCTAATAGCTTGGGCTCGATTTAGGAAAATAAATATCGTTACTTGGACCGAATAAATAATGTCGGGCTCGGTAATATAATTGCTACTAAGCTCGATTATTAAAATACTACTTGGGCTTGAAAATAAATAAATTATGCAATTAATATTAATAATTCTCCGCATAATTAAAATAATACTAAATCCGATAAATAAGTCGAGCTACTAATATAATTTTAGTCTGGGGTGTTACAATCAAGCTGGATGTCTAGGACACGGTGCCCTAATGCCAATAAATAGATATCATGCAGATAATGTTGTTACCCAAGATATAGAGCATATTGAACCAATACTTGGCTCTCACCCATGGTAAATCAAAGT
>CACSLK010024474.1:3145025-3160149 GCA_902706635.1 Striga hermonthica
TTGTTCTGGTTTTTAGAAAGCTCGAGATTTCTTTAAAATCAAAGTGGGGTGTTACAGGCTGCGACTGGCTGGACTGGAGCATTTCTGCGATTAGCAATTTGGATGGCCAGTTGACAGGGTTTGCACATGAAGGAGTTTGGCAGGAGAGATGAAATATTAATAACTCGATACTTTGCACATTTCTTGGTGAGTCATTGAGAAAAATACAACTTAACTTGTCTAGAGTTCTAAATCAAATAGGAGTTCTAACATTGACTACAGTTCTTTCTAGAGTTCTTGTCATGGGTTCTCATTCTCATAGAAGGATAGTTTTCTAGGCCCCTGAAATTTTCATATTGGACTGATAAAGCACTTGCAAAAATAAAGACTGGTTTAGGTAACTTACCTCAGAGTCAGCGCGGGCGTGAGCATGGTGTAGTCATTTGACTGGACTTTTGGTCTACAGAAACGCTAACTGCGCTCTGATACCAAACTGTAACACCCCGCCTTATATACTCTTACACTCATGCGAGCTGGGACAACTTTAACTTCTTGCATGCTTATATACACTTTCAAACTGAACATATATAGCATAATTATACATCAACAAACTCATCATCTCATCTATAACATGATTCTAAAATGTCTTGAACATAAAAACCTCTTAAACTTGAAGAAAAATGCAAGAAAAATCGGGTATGCTCGGTTATGGCCTATCGGACTTGCTCCCAGCTTTTGCTTCTTCTCGAATATCCTTGAACTTGATGGTACTAATATCTTCCTTGATGAATGGAGGATAAGAGAAGAATGATATCTTGTTGAGGTTCTCGAAATTAAGCTACTACAACTCAAGAACACTCGATACTTATCAAAGCTTCTCTCGGTGGCACTAGGAAAACACTCTCGGATTTTGGTTTGTAGGAGGCTTTTAGCTCAAATTTTCTAAGTGTTTGATGGCATCAATAAGGTCTTATGATAGCTGAATAGAGGTTTTATATAGAGTTCTTTGGGTGTTAGAAATTAGGTGGTTAATGGGAAACATTGTGGGGGACAATCTCTTGCACACTAACTTCTATGCATCATGGACTTGAGTGCAAGATAGTGGAGTACTAAGGGCTGCCATGCATGAGTTAATGGGGCTGAAGAAGTCTGGTTTTTTCGCATGGAGATAAAGGAGACAAGGTCTTACATGGTGAATAAAGAATTTATGCCCATGGTACTTGATTAAGGCATATAAAATGGTTAATAACGATTTGACTTGGCTAATGATATTAAGGCATGATTAGGACTTAGAATATGACAAATACTCCTTCAAAAACATTTGCATGGCATGAAGCTAACGAAATGATATGGCCATGGTGGACTTTATGCTAGGTACCAATGGCTCGGGCGGACTCGATCACTTGGACTTGCGCGTGCTATGTCTTTTGTGCACTCGACACTGATGGCTCGAAGCCACTATTAGGGCTGAGCACTCAACCTCCTAGATTTCTATGTGCTATTCGAGGCATAAAAGTCTAGGTTTCAATAGTCGAAGGCTCGGTTCAGCAAAAACGTGCAGTTAGGCACTCGACTAGGGTTGACTAGGCCTCAGTGCACAAACTCGGATGCTTAGCACGAACGAACTATATAATTTGAAAATACTAACATACATGAATAATAATAATAATAATAATAATAAAGCATTTAAACACATAATATCACATATAAGCATATAATTCACATAATAGCTCTTAGAAATACTTAGTCGAACAACTCTAGGGTTTGAACACTAGCGAATTCACTTCAAAGTTGAGCAAGTGATACAATTTCATTTTATTAACTGATCGGGGTGTTACAATTGCGAACAACGGTTAACTCTCCGGGCATTGATAGTGACGTGTTCTCTGATCACGGCTTCTAAAATTTTTTCTATTAGCATATGAACGCGTAATTTATAAGTCTTTGTCTTCCTAATTTGACTATCTTCAATTTCCCCTGCGCTGGATTGGTTCTTCTTCTTGATTTATAGTTGTTTCGATCTTCCACTCGACTTTCGTTGGATCTTCTAGTCACTTATATCATCTGAGCATTCTTACACTATTGAAATCTTTCTTAGTTGATGTCTTCTTTTCGGGGCAACGAGTAAGTCATCGTGGTGTCAAATCATGTTTCGACGTGCGATCATTGCTCTTGTTTTTTTTAAACTCGATCTTCTCCTTCATTGAGTACTAGAGATTACCTCAAACGGGAATATGTCTGATATGGTTCAGCTTCAAGCCTTCATGGTCCTTCCTGGACTTATGGTTTTTTATTTCAAGCCTCTAGTACTTACCCGGACCTATGACTCTTATACACTTAAAAACTTTGCTCTTATACTTGCGTGAAGGCATCTTGTCAGTTTTAAGAGACTGTAGAGTTAGAACTTAACTTAAAGCTTACATAGTTCAGACAATGAAAAGTCCATTGTCTTGCCTATGTACTGATATCTACTTACTTCCTTTCTAATCTAGTGTTCTCAAGAATGGTTCACCAAAAATATTGGGTGGTCTCTCTCTCTCTCTCTCTCTCTCTCTCTCTCTATCACAAAAATGGCGCAGGTAAAACTTGACATCCAGAATCCCCTTGAGCCAACCCCATGTCAGCTCATCCTACTCGTCCTTCGTCCTCAAATGCCAGTAGTCGTCCGCTAATCTCTGGGCTAAAACTTGATTGGTTTTCTATGTTCAGTGTGTTCTATTATGTGTTTAAATTTTAGATTAAAACTTATTCGTTTGGCTGGTCATCTTGAAAAAGTGCCTTATTTGTCTACATTTTGCAAAATCTGGTTCGTTTTGTTTAAGTGTGAATTTTTGTATAATCTTCCTTGTATGTTGTCCTCTAATGTTGTTTTATATGTGTTTAAATTTTTGAGTCAAATTCTCGAGTGGATGTTGAGATATCCCGAGAGATGCCGTAATTGGTGCTGCTACCGACAGCAACCACCTGCGAGCGCCCGGCAGCGCCTTGCAGCGCGCGAGCCCAAGTCCGTAACCCAATTTTATGACTTTTCCCCGAGCCTTTTACCTCAGTTGACCTTTGACGTTTTGTTTTACTTGGTCAACCATTATTTTACTATATTGTACTTTTCCCATACTTGGACCGAGTCGAGTCGAATGTTCCATAACTCCACGAGACCTTCCATGAGCCACTTAGTTGAAGTGTTTCAACTAAGTTTATGTGTTCATTGGATTATTAGTAATCGAGAGGCTATCTTGATTTCGTTTAGGTGTTTTTGAGGTGTTTAGGATTATTTAGGTGTAATGCACGAGACCTTCCATGAGCCGTTTAGGATTATTATAAGTCCATGAGCCTCACTTTTGTGTGTTTGTTGCTACTTCCAGGTGGGTGCAGTTTGTGTATATACAATTATCGCACTTGTTATTTCGTATAAATGTTCTTTTCGATAGTTGTTGTATGCGTGAGGACCCTAGTCTTAGTGTCCCGACGATAGTGCCTTTGATGAATGCATAATCAGTGAGAGGTTGCTTGCCCGTCCTATCCGGGAGGGACGCCCTGGCCCGTATGTTGGGGAAAAACAGCTCCATTGTCTCCTGGAAAGGATCCCTTAGCCTGTGTCGGCCGGGGTGGGAATGTTTCCAGTTACTCTTTGCCGATGTCTGATCGGAAGGTTGTTGTATGTACATAGGAGGTTTGCGATAGGGCCATATAAGGAATTAGAGCTTGGATTCTAGGCATACTTTATTTATGGTTTGAGATCTTTATACAAAATGTACTGTGCGGTATTGGTAAGCATGATGGTTTTTCTCACCCCCATTGTTTGTTTTGTCCTCTTGTTCCCTCTTCCTCTCTTTAGCTTGAGCATAGTTGGCGGCGGCAGCAAGGGACAAGCGAGTAGTGGTCATGGATTTGTTGTGTCTTTTGCTTCTGCTCTTATGATCTATGTTGGACTGTTTATCTACATTCGATATTGATGCTTCCGCTTTAATTATTTTGAATCTTGTTGGTTTGACCTTTTGGATCATGTTAAACCTTTGGATGTTTTATGAAACTTATGAATAATTTAGTTTGGTTAGTTATGATTGTTAGTATGCATGTGTAGGTCCTTTGTGGTTATTTAATTGTTTATTTTGTTAGTAGTTTAAGTAGTGCCCGTCAATGTTTAAAGTTTTAAATTTGAAATTTTGCGAAATTTTTTTTTTGATTTTTATAAATAAATTAGATAAACTCTTTAAAATAAGACGGGGCGTCAATGAGATCGAGCTTTTCATCAACCGTCAAAGCGTTCCCCCGATGTTCATTATCCATGAGGGAGTATGGGGAAGAGTTGTAAACTGGTCCTCCATAACTCGAACAGTTCCGCTAGGTTCTCGATTCTTGCCTCAAGATTTTTCCTCCGGGATGCTTGGGAGGTAAGAATATCGAGAATCCGATCAAGCTTAGCAGCGTATTCTGAGGAGTCCACGGGGAACTCATATGGTTGCTCGAACGATAACAGTTTCCACAGTTGCTCGTAAGGAAAGGCATATGTCTAGCCATACTCCCACAAACCGTAGCTCGGCCCATTATTCAATAGTGAGCGTATGAGGATGCGACTGGGTAGCCTGTGTTCATTGGGCTCTTTGATCAAATGCCCTGCACACAAGAAACAAAACAACCACACGAAGCTGCGAAAAGAAAATAAAAAAGACAAAGACAAAAGCAAAGAGAAAAATAAAGATGAACAAAAACATCACACACAAGAAAAACACGAAACAAAGAGAAACAAAGAAAATAAATTCAACACCAAAACAAAATATCCCACTTGCCTTCTCCGACAACGACGCCAAATTTGTTTTAGGAAATTATTTTTATTTTTACCGAGTACCAAATCAAAAGATTTGTTTCCTAAGTTGATCTCTCGAGGAAGACGATTCGAAATTTAGCGTTGTTATTAATCCCACACGAAAAGAAAATAAGTCCTAACTACTTTAATCACGATTAATTTTGTGAATTAACTAAAACAAGCTACAACTAGAAAAAGTAATTTAAAGAAATATCAATTAAATTTCTAGAGAAAAAGAAAAAGTTTTAGGGGTCGGAAAATCTCATCAAGTCATGAAATAGGTTGAACACTTATTTGTTCGGTTACGAGATTTAACAAGCCTACACGTCCAGAGGACTATGCTCAATAACTCTTCGTAACAAGAGCACAAACATAAATGGTAAATCATGCAAATCACACAACACATAGACAATACGTTTCCGAAAATGTCTACTCTATACAAGCCTAAATCGACCGACGTCTCCCCTCTCGGTTCTAATCATCGATTAACTAGGTCAGTGTTGGGACATATGAGGATCTCGATATGCACAAATCACGGACAAACATTCAACATAAACCTATGCGCAGCGGATCTAAAGGTTTGATGAAGAAAACTTACTGCTTAAAATTTATGTAGATCTGGCTGGCCCGAACAATTGACCGCAAATCAAATCTTCTCAGAATCGAACAAACTTGACCAATCCATAAACCTGACGTCACGGCGAAGTCAACGGCGTTGACCGATCGGAAAACAGACGTTTCACGCGCTCTCACGCGCGCGAGTAAGCTCCGGCAGCTGCTCCCTTCCGGCGGCGTGTGGCGGCGCGTGCGGCGGCGGCTGGCGGCGATCTCGACGGCGATCTCTTCGTCTCGTCGTCCTGGTCGTCGTGGTATGGTCACTTGCTGGTTTTGGTCTCCGGTTTGAATGTATGATAGATCTGATTGGAATCCCGTATATACCTTAAGATCTTCTACTGTATTCTCAAACAGCTATCTAGATCTTGTATCAGTGGAGCACAAGAAATAGAACTACTCCTTGGAAGAGAGAGAGAGAGGGCTGGACGTTTCCCAAGGATTGGGATTCTGTTCTTCTCTTCCATGAGCCTAATGTTGTATATATAGAGCTACAGTAGGGACCCTAAGGAGAATAGGATAAGGGCTTCTAATATATTAATACTGTGGAGCAACCCCACAATTAATATATTAATAATATTAAAGTCCACCACAATAATATTATTGCACTCCCCTCACCTATCCCAAATTACATTTGAGACTCCTTATTATAATTATCCGATTTACCTCCCCATGTTTAAGATATAATGTCCATTAATTAATTCGATCACTAATAATCAAGAATTAATTAATATATTATATTACCGAAGCTAGCGCTCGCTTATAGCATTCATATTATGCCGAAATAAATCCACCTGCAGGGTTTAGCATAATATTCCTTCATGAACTCACTTCGGGGACATCATCATACTAACGCACATGGTGACCGTAAATATCCTAATAGCACATCGAACACATAATGTCATTACCCAATTCATTAAGTATGTCGACCCGGCTTGGATCTCACCCAAAGAATCAAAGCAACAACAATTATGTGCACATGCCTATTTAATATCTTACGGGTTAAGAGCACGCAATAATTAACTGAGGCCTAGTTCGTTTACGACGATCAGTATAAAACGAACATCCCTCTCTGGGATCCTGTTCAATACATAAATGTACTAGTGCAACTAATCGGTCAAGACAAACCGTACGGTTGACCCTACAACCGTTCCGATGGGTTGTTCAATTCCATCTAGGTTGTGAACCAATGATTCTTGTTTCGCAAGTAACTGATATAGTGATCTTCGGTACGCCCGATGACGACCCACTTATCTACATGCAAAACAACAGAACGTGGAACTTATTTAACCAAACATAATTCTCATTCATCAAGAAATAACAAGTGTAATATCCACTAAAGCAAAGCATAAGTATATAACACCAACAGTTAGAATAGTGATCAATCAACTAACCCTATTATTCACACAACTCGCATAGATTAAACAAAACACATTCTTCACAATTCAAAACAAGAATCAAAATCCCTAACCCTAGGTGAGTGGATTACCTCATGCTTAGATTCAATCTCATGTTAACTGAAATTAAGAAGATTAAACCAATCAACAATAATAGAATAAAATTGAAAAATTTACAATCGGATTAAGACTTGCAAGATTTCAATCAAATGTTTGTGTCCAACAATCCAAGTATGAGAAAGAATATTCTAACAATATGGAGTTTTTGGAGAGAAAACTTGAAGAAAACAAGTTTTGGGGATAGAATAATGATCCCTAGGTCCATAATCTGATGTAAAAACCCGCATCTCAAAATTTGAATCGGCCAAGTCGCGAGTCGCGACTTATCACTTTTCCTGGTCGCAAGTCACGCGTCTTCATTTTCTTCAAATTCAGGGGAAAGTCGCGACATGTCTCGCGAGTCCCGACTTGATCTCGCGAGTCACGACATCATCTCGCGAGTCGAGAATCGGCTGCAAACAACTCATTTGGCCTCTGTTTTTCTCGCGAGTCACGACTTTGGACTTCACTGCGCCATTTTACGTTTCGGGCTCGTTTGGGCTCGTTTGGGCTCGTTCGAACTCGGATCTGAGTTCCGTTTTTTCCTACACATTACGAATGAACCCCTCCTTTCAATTATAATCTCGAAACCAAGTTTTTATGTTTTGAGAATTCGCCCGAAGTTCCCGACATACACACAAAAAACGATAAAACACAAAGAAAACCGAAAAAAAAAACCAAAAACACCTAAAGACTCAAAATGAAGGAAAACACATAATAAAACACGAAACAAACTAAAAAATAAAGAAACTACCTAAAATGGGGAACAAAGAAAGATAAAATCAAAACAAAAAATGCAACAAAAATGGGACAAACAATATGTAAAACTGATGAGGAAAACTAACAAGTGTGGTTCGATATCGTGACCCGACTCTTAACGAGGCGGCACAATGCATGCGACATGCCACATGCGGTTTACCCACTACCTGGGGCCCACAAGTGCGAAACACTTGCATGCGGTACCTATGTGCGATGTACTTGCGGTGTTGGAGTCTCCTGCAATCACCAACACGGTCGCTTTCACGTATTTTGTTACTAACCTTATTGTACGATGACGAATTTGAATGGTGCCACGGCAGACAGAATCGACGCGTTGACTGGTTTATTTGACGCATAGGCGTTAAATAGAGCGCAAGGTTGCGGCTCGGTCGAACTCAGTGTACGGGCACACACTCGGTGGTTCCGTTCCAACAATAGTGTGAAAGTGGGACAAAAGTGCAGAACATCGATATGCGTTCAAGATACGTGCTAGTACATGCTGGTTGTGCTCGAATCTAGTTGGTTCTTAGTATAAATCGGGTGTCTTACTGCTTAAATGGGTAACCTTTGCCCAACGGTACTAAAGTATTACTATTAAGGCTTCTCTGTTCTCCAATTCTTTTTACCACATTTGCTCTTCCTTACACTATGTCTCAGCTTAATAGTGGAATACTATTCCCCGTTGTTACGGAAATATACTTTGCTTGCTTGGTGACTCTCCCAAGCTATCTTTTTGGTTACTACTTGTCTGTTTCTTCATAGTTTCTTTTTGAAAAGCCTAATCTAAAGCTAGTGATGTCGAAACATCACCAATACTCAAAGGTGACTTCATCACCTCAACTTTCACGTGCTTTGATCTTGAGGCATCAGGTCCCTCGACTTCTGGTGGAGGATGTCCGAGCTTCACGTCAATCTTGGAACTTACGGTTTTTTTCTGCATGGGGTCAACAATTTTTTTTCGACTCTTGAAGGTGAGTACTTATTCTCATCATTGAGTCTACTTAGCTTTTGGTATTGGGTGCACATTTCTTTTCTTCATGAACCATCGGGCGCACCATAAAATGACACTCTTGGTCTAATAATTCCCAATTCAAATTTGGATCTTCAACTCTCGTAGCTTCTTGACGTCTCATTGGATTGGTGCTGCTACCACTGGTCCTATTCCGGCACCTGTTCAATTGACCTCCACCTATCGGTCAGGTGCTCTTCCCGGTAACATTTTTTAAAATACGTTCGCACGATTATTGTAACACCTCGCCTTATCTAACTGGACTCACAAAAAACTAGGTAAAATTTTCCCAGTTGTTTTCGAAAGATACTGGTACTGGTTTCAAAAAACATTTAAACTTAACTGACTTGCGGGATGCTACTTGCTTACTGACTTGACTTATTTCTCTTTCTTTTAATTATGCATGTAACCCAATCGACATATATAATCCAGCTGGCGAATATGGATAAGGGAAATTAAACATACTTGCATACTAGTTCTGAGTTGGCAGTACGGAAGCGTAAATAAAGTACAGTATAGTATGAAATTATCTTATTACATGCCAACATAAACATAAACATAATAAATGTCCAGCTTTCGTCAGACACCACCAAACCACTGCTCGGCTCACGCTCCAGGCTACACTCCATCACTTAAAAAGATAAATTGTGGGGGCGTGAGCACTAATTAACAATGCTCCACAGGAACCAACAGTGAATATACAACACATGTAATCAAATATCATGAACTCAACATATACATAAATAAAACTGTACTGTATTGGTGCAATATCCAGAAACTGGCCGGATTATCATGTGATCACATTCTGGGGGTTGCCTCCCTCAGAAACCCAGGATGGAAATAACTACCATTCAAAACCTTCCACACAAGACCGAGTCATCATAAACTGAACCACGAACGGGATAACTCAACCGTTCGGGTAAGTATCTACATACATACCTTACACATGGTACATGATTATAAGTGATGTAATACCCAGTGCAGGGCCCCAACCTGATTATGCTGAAAGATTTTGGAAGTGCTGAAAAACTGGTGTAGCTGTTGGAGGCTCGACTCTCCACAAGATGCCAAACATATACAAGCAAATATATCTAAGTATTTTGCTTTACTGATACATCTGATTTTTGAAACTTTAACACTTATGGTGGCAGATAGACAAGCAAGACAGCCAAAAAACATATAAAACATATATACAATTAATTTATACAGACAAAACAAACACAAGTTAATAAATAAAGAAATAAATAATACTAAAAGTGGCTTCTCGGCTTGACTGGACTGATATCGAGCTTTCGGATAAAATCTGACAGAAGCTCAGAAACTAAAATTATCAGTCTATATTTATCTGGCCTGAACCGACCAACTCTTATACTTAAATACGAACTTAGGGTTGTATATATATATATATACTCATGTTCAAATACTTTTTATTTAAATAATTTAAAATGAGCTAATATTCCCCTTAAACCTTATAATTTTTATAAAATCATATAATTATCCAAAAATACTAAAAATTAGCAATATAATACTTCACTTATACAGTAATTTCAGTTAGAATTTCAGCCTATTCTAAGTTCATTTGGTTGGTCAAACAATTACATCAAATTCGCATATAAACATGCATTTGACCCTTCTAAATTCTAGGAATTTTATAAAATTCCATACTTAGATTCTGAAGCTGAAACTTTATCAAAATAGTCACATCTCATAAAACATATAGACATGAAAATTTCAGATCAAAATCATGAGTGTAGGCTGAGTTCTATTGCAACAAAGATCAACTTAACATGCTGATAGTCTAAAATTCATATCTTGCTTATTTCTCAACATTTTGAGCTAAAGTTTAACATTCATACTTTTAACTCATATTTTAAAATGTCAAAAACAATTAAGTTAAAATCATGTCTGTGGACTAAGATATTCCCAATTTAAGTAGTAGCTGAAATTAGGCATCTTTAATGAGGTTTGCACACTTAACTTCAAATATCTATAACTTGAGCTATACTAATCTAAAAGACAAGTTTCTTGTTCCTTTGCACTCCACTTTTATACTATAATTAGCATTATAAAGCATACTTTCCAAGTTTTTTCATAACATGGTCAAACACATAAGCAAACAACACATAAGAAACACTCATGCGAGCAGGGACATCTTTAACTTCTTGCATGCTTATATACACTTAAAACCTGAACATATATAGAATAATTATACATCAATCAGCTCTTCATCTCATATATAACATGAATTTAAAATTTCTTGAGCATACAAACCTCTTAAACTTGAAGAAAAATGCAAGAAAACTCGGGTATGCTAGGTGATGGCCTATCAGACTTGCTCCCGGCTTTTGCTTGCTTCTTCTCGAATATCCTTGAACTTGATGGTAATAATATCTTCCTTGATGAATGGAGGATAAGAAAATAATGATATCTTGTTGAGGTTATCGAAGTTAAGCTACTACAACTCAAGAACACTCGATACTCACTCAAGGCTTCTCTCGATGGCACTAGGAAAACACTCTCAAATTTTGGTTTGTATGAGGCTTTTAGCTCGAATTTTCTAATTGTTTGATGGCATCAATAAATTCTTAGGATAGCTGGATAGAGGTCTTATATAGAGTTCCTTGGGTGTTAAAAATTAGGTGGTTAATGGGGAACATTGTGGGGGATAATCTCTTGCACACTAACTTCTATGCATCATGGACTTGAGTGCAAGATAGTGGAGTACTAAGGGCTGCCGTGCATGAGTTAATGGGGCTGAAGAAGTCTGGTTTTTTCACATGGAGATAAAGGAGACAAGGGCTTACATGGTGAATAAAGAATTCATAACCATGTTACTTGATTAAGGCATATAAGATGGTTAATAAGATTTGACTTGGCTAATGATATTAAGGCATGATTAGGGCATAGAATATGACTAATACTCCTTCAAAAACATTTGCATGGCATGAAGCTAACGAAATGATATGGCCATGGTGGACTTTATGCTCGTTACCAATGGCTCAGACGGACTCGATCACTTGGACTTGCGCGTGCTATGTCTTTTGTGCACTCGACACTATGATGGGTTGAAGCCGATATTAGGGCTGAGCACTTAATCTCCTAGATTTCTATGTTCTATTTAAGGCATAAAAGTCTAGGCTTAAATAGCCGAAGGCTCGGTTCAGCACAAACGTGCGGCTAGGCACTCAGCTAGGGCTTGACTAGGGCTCAGTTCACAAACTCGGATGCTTAGCATGAACGAACTATATAATTTGAAAATACTAACATACATGAATAATAATAAAGCAATTAAACACATAATATCACATAGAAGCATATAATTCACATAATAGCTCTTGAAAATACTTAGTCGAACAACTCTAGGGTTCGAACACTACCGAATTCACTTTAAAGTCGAGCAAGTGAAACAGTTTCATTTTATTAACTGATCGGGATATTACAACCTATCCTCCTTAAAATATTTCCGTCCTCAGAAATACAAAACAAAGGTACAAGGTCAGAACTCCTGCTACAAACTATAAACTGAAAAGTACAAGATAAAAGTACAACTGTACAACTCAAAACTCAAAATCTGGATATCGAGCTCGAAACTCGGCCACTTTCTCCCAAGTAGGTTCGTCCTCGCCGTGGCGGCTCCAACGTACTTTGACGAGCGATATCTCTCTATTTCTCAGCCGTCAAACCTTTCGATCCAGAATAGCTATCGGCTGCTCATCATAAGTCATATTCTGCCGGACTTCTAACCCGTCAAAGCTAACTATGTGAATCGGGTCATACACGTACTTTCTCAACATAGAAACATGAAAAACATCGTGTAGACCCGAGATCTCGGGAGGCAACGCCAGACGGTAGGCTACTTCGCCCACTCGTTCGAGAATATCAAACATCCCTATGAAACGGGGCTGTAATTTTCCTCTCTTCCCAAATCGAACTACGCCCTTCATCGGCATGACTTTTAAGAACACTTTATCATTTCTATCAAACTCAATCTCTCTCCTACGCTTGTTGGCATAGCCTTTTTGTCTACTCTGTGCCTCTATCAGCTTCGCTCGGATCTCGGAGACCTTCTGCACTACATCCTTGATGAACTCAGGACCGACAACCTGTTTTTCGCCAATCTCATCCCAATAAAGAAGTGATCGACACTTGTGCCTATACAAGACTTCGTCCGGTGCGATCTTGATCGACGAGTGATGGTTGTTGTTGTTGTAAGCAAACTCTACCATCGGCTACAATTTCTCCCACGCACTTTCTCACTCAAGGACACAAGCTCGAAGCATGTCCTCGAGTGTCTATATGGTCTGTTCCGACTGTCCGTCGGTCTGTGGATGGTAGGTGGAACTAAACTTAAACTGTGTCCCCAGGGATTCATTCAAAATCTCCCAAAATCGACTCGTAAAACAAGGATCTCGATCAGATTCAATCGAGGCGGGTACGCCATGGAGTCGAACGATCCCACGAGGTAAATCTCGGCTATCTTCTCCATGGACATGTCCATACTAACGGGCATAAAATGGGGAGACTTGGTTAGAAGGTCCACTACAACCCATACCGCGTCATGCTACTCGGACGACCTCGGTAGTCTTGTGACAAAGTCCATGGTCAGTTCCTCCCACTTCCAATGAGGAATTCTAAGGGCTATAGAAATCGTGGTGGATACTCGTGCTCAGCCTTCACTTGCTGGCAGATCAAACATTTGTTCACAAACTCGGCAACATATTTCTTCATGCCCCTCCACCAAAATGACCTTTTCAAGTCGTGATACATTTTGGTGCTGTCGAGGTGTGCCAAGTATGGTGCATTGTGCGCCTTGGTCAAGATCTCTTTCGTCAAGGCTTTGACGTTTGGCACAACGATTCTCCCTTTGTACTGTAAGGCACCATCCATGCCTCGATAAAAAACCACTACTCTGCCGGTATGAATCTTAGCCTCCAACGAGCGAATGAACTCATTGGAAGTCTATTCCCGCTGAATCTTATCTCGAAGTATGGGCCACATCCTCAGTTAACTAATACTTCCCTTCATCTGTGGCTGGGGAAGCGATTCGACCACTTCTATCTACATTCGGGCAAAATCTTTGATCAACTGACTCTGTTGGGTGATCATGCTTGCAATCTCACCGCTTTCCTTCCGGCTGAGGGCGTCGGCGACTACATTCGCCTTTCCCGGATGATAACTAATGTTGCAGTCATAGTCTTTCACCAGCTCTAACCATCGCCTCTGTCGCATGTTGAGCTCTTTCTAGGTGAAGATATACTGCAAACTTTTATGGTCGGTAAAGATCTCAAATCTGTCGTCGTACAGATAGTGCCTCTAAATCTTCAGAGCGTGAACCACTGCTGCTAACTCAAGATCATGAGTCGGGTAGTTCTCCTCATGCGACTTTAGCTGTCGAGGAGCATAAGCCACAACCCTGCCTTCTTGAATCAATACGCAGCCTAGACCCTGTTTCGAGGCATCACTGTAGACAGTGAAACTCTGAGTGGGATTCTGGATAGTCAACACAGGTACCATTGTTAGACTTGCTTTGAGCTCCTGGAAGCTCGCTTCACAACAGTCACTCAATTCAAACATCACCGATTTTCTCATCAAACGGGACAAGGTTAGGGCTTTGGAGAACCCCTCGATGAAATGCCTGTAATAGCCAGCTAATCTGAGAAAACTTCGAACATCGGTGGCATTCCTCGGTGCGGACCAGTTCTGGACTGCCTCGATCTTCGATGGGTCAACTTCAATTCCTCTCGCCATCACAATGTGCCAAGAAAAGCCACTCGATCAAGCCATAATTCGCATTTGGAGAACTAGGCATAAAGCTTCTCCCGTCTAAGAGTTTGCAACACGATCCTCAGATGCTCTTTGTGTTGCTCAGGACCACGAGAATAGACCAAGATGACATCAACAAAGAAGATAACAAATTGTTCCAAGAAGGGATGAAAAACACGGTTCATGAAATCCATGAATACTGCTAGTGTATTGCTTAAGACGAACAACATCACAACGAACTCATAATGTCCGTATCTGGTGCTAAAAGCGGCTTGGCCACATCGGTGTCCTTGATTCTTAGTTGATGGTAACCAGAGCGGAGATCAATCTTGGAAAACACTCTAGCGCCCCTTAACTGATCGAGAAGATCTTTTATCCTGGGGAGTGAATATTTGTTCTTCACCGTCAACCAGTTTAAATCCCGATAGTCGATGTGCATGCGCATTGTCCCTTCCTTCTTCATGACAAAGAGGAAAGGTGCTCCCGAAGGTGAAACACTCGGTCAAATGAAACCGAGCTTGAGAAGCTCCTGAATCTGAGATTTCAGCTCCCGAAGCTCCTTCAGGGCCATTCGATAGGGTGCCTTTGATACTTGAAACGCCCCACTTTTATTTGATGAAAGTCAAGGATTTTTCAAAAAGTTAACTTAAAATTTTTAAAATTCGTTTCATAAATCGGTGGCGCTACTCAACTAAATCACAT
>CACSLK010024474.1:3205394-3215931 GCA_902706635.1 Striga hermonthica
TGACTGAGTAAAGACTATGTTTGCATGATCCCAGGAATTCAAAATGTCTTTCAATCCGTTGTCCGTAATTCTCAAATAAAACAAACTTGTTGGTCCCAATTATATTGACTAAAAAAGGAACTTGGATATAGTGTTAACTGGTGAAGGGTACAAATTTGCTACTGTTGAGGCTTGTCCGGCTGTGCCTGCTGACAATGTACCAGACCAAGAGAAAGAGGGGTATGCTCGGTGGAAAAAGGCTGACGAGATGGCGAATTGTTACATCTTGGCATCTTTGTCAAATGTACTTCAACATCAACATCAGTCTATGAACACTGCGGCGGATATGCTTCTCAATCTCAATGAGTTATTTGGTCATCAGTCACGGGCTGCTCGATAAGAGGCCATGAGGGTTCTAATGAACATGAATATGCGCGAGGGCACTCCCGTAAGGGAACATGTTCTTGCTATGATGGCCCAGCTGAATGAGCTCGAGGTTCTTGGGGCTTTTATTGATGGGGAAACCCAGGTCGATATAGTGCTCCAGTCTTTGCCGAAGAGCTTCGAGCAATTTTGGTTGAATTACAACATGAATAAGATGGTTATGACTCTTCCGGAACTTGTTGCTGAGCTTCAGGCGGCAGAGGGCCTGTTTCGTCAGAAGACCCATGCCATGGTGGCCCAGCGGGGAGAAGCTTGCACTTCTAAGGCTCCTAAGGGCAAGAAGAGGAGGAAGTCCGCAGGAAAGGGCAAGGCAGTCATGAGTGACGCGCAACCTCGACAAAAGGCAAAGAAGCCAATAGGCAAGTGCTACAACTGTCAGCAGAAAGGACACTGGAAGGCAAACTGCCCTCTTCCCAAGAAACCTGAAAAAGGTACTCCTTTTACTTTAGTCGTTGAAACATGTTTAGCGGTGTTATCTACCAGTACCTGGTGTGTAGATACAGGGGCCACTGATCATATCTGCAATTCATTGCAGGGGTTCCAGGAAACCAAGCGACTTAGGGAAGGAGAAGTTACCATCTACTTGGGCGATGCTAGTAGAGCGTCAGCAGTTGCAGTGGGAGACGTCTATTTAGATTTTGGCTTAGATAGGTTTCTAGTTTTAAAAGATTGTCTTTATGTTCCCAGTTTTAGAAAGAATTTGATTTCAGTTTCTAAGTTGTTTATGAACGGTTTTTTCACTACGTTTGATAATAAAGTTGTTATTCGTTTTGGCAAAAGTTCATATGTTCTAGTTCATTAGTTGACAATATATATATTCTAGAATCTAAGTCATCTCCACTGCAACAAAAACAATTACTTAATTCATCATCTAATCTGAATAAGAGAAAGGAACCTTCTAAAATGAACGAAACATATCTTTAGCATCTAAGATTTGGTCATGTTAACCTTAGGAGGATTTAAAGGTTGGTAGCAGACGGGCCCTTGGGGTCGTTAGAAGTCGAGGCTTTTCCAACTTGTGAGTCTTGCCTGGAAGGTAAAATGACTAAGAGGATTTTCAGTTCAAAGGGGCATTGAGAAGTCTGAATACTTTGAGAAGTTCTTAGAGTATAAGGCAGTTGTGGAGAAGCAGTTAGGAAAATGTATCAAGTCATTACAATCCGATCGTGGTGGCGAATATCTCTCGAATGAATTTAAGAGCTACTTGACGGATAATGGGATTACGTCCCAGCTGACTGCGCCTGGCACGCCTCAGCAGAATGGCGTAGCAGAACGGAGGAACGGGACTCTTATGGAAATGGTTAGTGCAATGATGAGTTATAGTAGTTTATCAGATTCGTTTTGGGGATATGCCCTAGAAACAGCGGTATACATTCTGAATAGAGTACCTTCTAAATCAGTACTGTCTACACCATTGGAGTTGTGGTCTGGGCATAAGCCTAGTCTAAGGCATCTCAGGAATTGGGGTAGTCCAGCACATGTGCTGAGAACTGATACTGATAAGTTGGAACCGAGATCAGAAGTAAGGCTGTTTGTGGGATATCCTAAGGAAACAAAAGGTGGTCTATTTTATAGTGCCGAAGACCAGAAAGTAATCGTTAGCACGAATGCTAGGTTCTTCGAAGAAGACTATGTCTTAGATCATAAGCCCACTAGTAGACATGTTCTTGAGGAGTTAAAGGGAGTGAGTACTTCAATACCGAGTGCGCTAGATGTTACACCACAAAGTACTGCAACACGTATCGCTGATGATGCACCTAAGAAGGTAGTACCTCGTCATAGTGGGAGGGTTGTCCGGCAACCCAAACGGTTCATGGGTCTGGCAGAGTCTTCTGAGGCCATCCCGGACGTTCTTGAATCTGACCCATGGACATACAATAAGGCACTCCAAGATTGGGATGCAGAGTCTTGGCAAAAGGCGATGAAATCTGAAATATAGTCAATGGACACTAATCAGGTCTGGGATCTTGTAGAGCCACCCAGTGGCGTTCGCGCCATTGGATGTAAGTGGGTCTATAAGAGAAAGAGAGGAGCAGATGGAAAGGTTGAGACCTTCAAAGCTAGGCTTGTTGCGAAAGGGTACACTCAGAAAGAAGGGATCGATTATGAGGAAACCTTTTCTCCAGTAGCCATGCTCAAATCCATCAGGATTCTCTTGGCTGTGGCCGCTCATATGGATTATGAGATTTGGCAAATGGATGTTAAGACCGCTTTCCTTAACGGGAATTTGGACGAGGATATCTATATGCAGCAACCAGAAGGATTCATTGCAAAGGGCCAAGAGCATCTGGTCTGCAAGCTGAAGAGGTCCATTTATGGGCTGAAGCAAGCTTCGTGGTCTTGGAACATCCGTTTTGACGAGGTTGTCCAATCGTATGGATTTACCCAATGTCTGGATGAGCACTGTGTGTACAAGAAAAGTGATGGAAACGTGGTGGTGTTTCTAGTGTTGTACGTGGATGATATTCTTCTCATTGGAAACAGTGTGAAGATGTTGTCAGACGTAAAGGTATGGTTATCCAGTCAGTTTGATATGAAGGATTTGGGTGAAGTAGGACATGTTCTCGGAATCAAGGTCATTCGCGACCGAGAAAAGAGAAAGTTGTGCCTATCCCAATCCACATACATAGACACTGTCCTAAAGCATTTCAACATGCAGGATTCCAAGAAAGGGGATTTACCCTTTCGGCATGGAATACCTCTGTCTAAAAGGATGTCCCCAAAGACGCCTCAAGAGATAGAGGACATGAAGGCAGTTCCTTATGCATCGGCAGTAGGAAGCCTCATGTATGCTATGTTGTGCACGCGACCTGATATTTGTTATGCCGTGGGCATGGTAGCAAGATATCAGAGTAATCCAGGACCGGAACATTGGTCTGCGGTAAAGCATATACTCAAGTACCTACGTAGGACTAATGAGTACATGTTGATTTACCAGACATATGAATTGCTTCCGTTGGGTTACACAGATTCTGACTTCCAGGCAGACCGGGACGAAAGCAAGTCAACCTCAGGGTTTGTGTTTACTTTAGGAGGAGGAGCCATAGTATGGAGGAGTGTCAAGCAGAAATGCGTGGCGGACTCAACCATGGAGGCTGAGTATGTAGCAGCCTCAGAGGCAGCGAAAGAAGCTGTCTGGCTCAGGAATTTTCTCCTCGACCTTGATGTGGTACCGAGTTTGCCCGCTGCAATCACAGTGTTCTGTGATAACAGCGGAGCAGTAGCAAATTCGAAGGAGCCACAGACTCATAAAGCGAGTAAACACATAGAGCGCAAGTACCACCTGATACGAGAAATCGTTGGACGAGGAGAAGTCGTTGTTGCCAAGATACAATCAGAGGAGAACCTAGCAGATCCTTTTACGAAGAGCCTACCGGCGAAAGTCTTTACGAGACACGTAGAAGGAATGAGAGTCAGATGTTAGGGCAACATAGGAGACTAGTCTTTGAGAATTAGATTGAAAGAAATTGTGGTTATTTTGTTATTAGGGCAACATAGTGGTACTAGTTTCGGAAATGATTAAGAAGTTGATTAATTATATTGTCAGTAATTTAATTAATCAACGGACGTTATATCTTAAACATAGGGCGGTAAATCGATAAATCGAATTAATATTATTTAATCATCGAGGCTCAATTTTATTGGTAAAATAGTGGCTAAATGGGGAGAGCAATAATATTACTCTAGTGGGATGTTTTATTATTTAATTTTATTAAATAGGAATTAATTTTATTTCATATTAATTAAAATAATTAGGAGAATAAAATTCCTACTAGAATCTTCTCTAGTGTTAGGAGACTTAGGAGTCTTCTAGAAGATGGAGATTAGTAGGAAATATATTTCCTACTTTGTATTATTAATTGGATTAAAATAAGGTTTCCGAAATTAGGAATTAATTCTATTCCATGATTATTAATTTAATTAGGAAAGGTATTCCTATTAGGATCTTCTCTAGGTATTCCATGATAATTAATTTTATAATAGCAAATCATATAATTATTCTTACTTACCAAAATACCTCGTATGTCATCCTAATAAAATAGGAATCACTTGGTAAATGAAATAAATAAGAGATAAATATATATGCCTATTTTATATTATCTTACAACTTAAGAGAACGCATCAATCACTGAAGGTCTAGGTTACAACAACGATCAGTGAGTCTCATAACCTTATCCTTCCGTGGTCTTTTTTAACACTTAACATAAGTGCTAGTGTAATTCTTCAGTCAAAGACCAACTGAATCAAGAACACACTACAGTCTTTTCCAAAGAGGGGCCTCACTGCCTGTCTAGACTGTGAACAAATAGTTTAGTCTTATATAGAACTGATAGGTGATCTTTCTGTTCGAAACACTTCGAACCACACTATGTCAATATAAGACATGGAGTATAATTTGCATAAATAAATAAACTGCATAACCTATGTACTTTGACGGAAACATGATGGCCAGATCAAAATGGAATTGATAGAATCTGCAAAACATAGCTTTTACAGCATACCTCTAACAATCTCCCTCTTATGCTTAATAAGCTCATGGCTAATAACAAACTAACCACAATTTCTTTCAATCTAATTCTCAAAGACTAGTCTACTATGTCGCCCTAACATCTAACTCCCATTCCTTCTACGTGTCTTGTAAAGACTATCGCCGGTAGGCTCTTCGTTAAAGGATCTGCTACGTTGTCCTCTGATTGTATCTTGGCAACAACGACTTCTCCTCGTCCAATGATTTCTCGTATCCGCTGGTACTTCACGCTATGTGTTTACTCGCTTTATGAGTCCGTCTTGGAATTTGCTACTGCTCTGCTATTATCACAGAATACTGTAATCGCAGCGGGCAAACTCGGTACCACAACAAGGTCGAGGAGAAAATTCCTGAGCCAGTCAGCTTCTTTCGCTGCCTCTAAGGCTGCTACATACTCAGCCACCATGGTTGAGTCTGCCAGCATTTTTGCATGACACTCATCCATACTATGGCTCCGAAAGTAAACACAAACCCTGAGGTTGAATTGATTTCGACCCGATCTGCCTGAAAGTCAGAATCGGTGTAACTCAACGGAAGCAACTCATATGCCTGGTAAATCAGCATGTACTCCTTAGTCCTACGAAGGTACTTAAGTATATGCTTTACCGCAGACCAATGTTCCGGTCTTGGATTACTCCGATATCTTGCTACCATGTCTATGGCATAACAAATATCAGGTCGCGTACACAACATCGCATACATGAGGCTTCCTACTACTGATGCATAAGGAACTGCTTTTATGTCCTCTACCTCTTGAGATGTCTTCGGGGACATCTTCTTAAATAGAGGTACTCCGTGCCAAAAGGGTAAATCCCCTTTCTTGGAATCCTGCATGTTGAAACGCTTTAGGACAATATCTATGTATGTGGATTGGGATAGGCACAACTTTCTCTTCTCTCGGTCCCGAATGACCTTGTTTCCGAGAATATGTCCTACTTCTCCCAAATCCTTCATATAAACTGGTTAGATTTCCATACCTTTACGTCTGATAACATCTTCACACTGTTTCCAATGAGAAGAATATCATCCACGTACAGCACTAGAAACACCACCACATTTCGATCACTTTTCTTATACACGAAGTGCTCATGCGGACATTGGGTAAATTCATACGATTGGACAACCTCGTCAAACAGATGTTACAAGACCTCGAAGCTTGCTTTAGCCCATAAATGGACCTCTTCAGCTTGCAAACCAGATGCTCTTGTCCCTTTGCAATGAATCCTTCTGGTTGCTGCATATAGATGTCCCCGTCCAAATTCCCATTAAGGAAAGTAGTCTTAACATCCATTTGCCAAATCTCATAATCCATATGAGCGGCTACAGCCAAGAGAATCCTGATGGACTTGAGCATGGCTACCGGCGAAAAGGTTTCCTCATAATCAATCACTTCTTTCTGAGTGTACCCTTTCACAACAAGCCTAGCTTTGAAGGTCTCAACCTTCCCATGTGCTCCTCTCTTTCTATTATAGACCCACTTGCATCCAATGACGCAGACGCCACTGGGTGGCTCTACAAGATCCCAGACCTGATTAGATTCCATTGACCCTATTTCAGATTTCATCGACTTTTACCAAGACTCTGCGTCCCGATCTTGAGTGCCTCATTGTATGTCCATGGGTCGGATTCAAGAACGCCTGGGATAGTCTCAGAAGACTCTCCCAGACCCATGAACTATTCGGGCTGCCGGACAACCATCCCACTACGACGAGGTACTACCTTCTCAGGTGCATCATCAGCGATACGTGTTGCAGTACCTTGTGGTGTAACATCTAGAGCACTCAGTATTGAAGTACTTACTCCCTTAAAATCCTCGAGGACATGTCTACTACTGAGCTTATGATCTAAGGCATAGTCTTCTTCCAAGAACCTAGCATTCGTGCTAACGATTACTTTCTAGTCCTTGGGACTATAAAATAGACCACCTTTTGTTTCCTTAGTATAACCCACAAATAGCCTAACTTCTGTTTTCGGTTCCAACTTATCAGTATCGGTTCTCAGCACATGTTCTGGACTACCCCAAATCCTGAGATTCCTTAGACTGGGCTTATGCCCAGACCACAACTCCAATGGTGTAGACGGTACTGATTTAGAAAGTACTCAATTCAGAATATATACCGCTGTTTCTAGGGTGTATCCCGAAAACGAATCTAGTAATGTACTATAACTCATCATTGCCCTAACTATTTCCATAAGAGTCTATTCCTTCATTCTGCTTCGCTATTCTATTGAGGCGTGCCAGGAGCTTATCTACCTCTACATCTGGGCCATTTTGGACATTCCTGTTGAGGGGGCCGTGGTCGTGGAGGAGCCGGATACAGAGGCCTGCCAGGCTTATTGCATCGATATACTTTCGGTCTGGAAGTCTGACCTCGTTGCATCGTTCTGGCTGCGTGGTTCTGTGGGATAAGGCATACATGTAATATGTCCGGAATAGTCTGACTGAATCAGGATGGGCCATGAATATGCGTGTCAACGCATTTGTGTCTGGATCGACATCTGAATAAACTATATAGCTGCTGCTCCTAGTCAAATGAAGAAGCTGGGTAGTAACGTCTATTCCCTTGAAACATTCCTTGCGTAACCTTTCTCTATAGTTACATATATGTTGCACAGTAGCGTGATCTTCCGAATTTTCTTCCAGGACAGCGGCCAAAATATATGCTGGTCTCGCCTGCGCAGCAGTCATATCAAGAATAATATTTTTTGATGTCTGGCTGATACTCCTTACCTGTCGATGGCCCTAGGGATACACAACAAATGAATGATTGTGGAAGCCCTTCTCTTTGTTTTGACACGTGTGGATCATCCAGAATGTCTTTCCGGGCACCCGCTTTACTCTTATCTCAAAAGGGCACTGGCACTTGTTGGTTTTTGAACGTCTAGAAGCAACATCTACGTTTTTACCTCTATAACATTTGCCTCGTTTGCACTTCAAGATCTTCAACCTTCCTCCTTTGTGTGTTTCGAAATAAACAAATTGAAACCTGCCAAAAGTGTTGTACTTTTTGCATCTTTAATCGCGGCCTCATCACTAATAAAGAATGTAGTTGTATCGAAAGCGGAACTGTAATCAATACCATCTCCTCCAAAATCTTCTAATGACACCCGCAATATATTAGAATATTTATAATTTCAAAACATGTTAAATTATAACCTATAACATAATAATTTCTACTTCCTAACGCAATAATATCCAACGTCTAATTTATTGATAAACAACTTTAAATAATTTCTAATTCCTAACACGATAATATCTAACGTCCAATTTATAACATAATTATTTCGAATCTATAACATAATAATTTCTAACTCCTAATGCGATAATATCTAACGTTCAATTTATAACATAATTATTTCGATTGTACAACATAATAATTTCTAATTCTTAACGCGATAATATCTAACGTCCAATATATAGATAAACAAATCTAATTAATTTCTAACTCGTAACAGGATAATATCTAACGTCCAATTTATAACATAATTATTTTGGATCTATAACATAATAATTTCTAATTCCTAAAGCAATAATATCTAACGTCCAATTAATAACATAATTATTAGAATTTATAACATAATAATTTCTAATTCCTAAAATAATTTTTATAACAAAATATATTCTAATAATATTATTTAAATAAAATAATAATAATAAATTAAAAAAATAATAATAAAATATTGGTGTCCGGCCGGTCGGACCGGACGGACCGGGTTCTGTCTGGCCGTCGCCGCCGGACACCAAGAGGGTCGTACGGCCGGTCTGTCCGGGCATGGACCGGTCCGTACAACCAAGTTTACCGCATGTAATGGGGTATTGTACGGCCAAACCGGCCGGACGCCATTAAAGCCGTCCGGTTTGGTCGGTTGGACACGGCCGGTCACGTCCAGCTTCACCGACCGGACGGGACAAAAAATAAATAAAATTTACCTCTGATTAAGAAGACATTTTGATGGGGAGAAAAAAATAGGAGGGCAAAATCGTCGAAGGGGGGGCGGTGACTAGTAATAGGGGGCGGTAAATAGTAATACCCTTTTTTGTTCAAGTCTCGCGGCCACCTTATAATAATCCAAGACGAGAATCTGATCACATGACCCTTAGAACCCTTGAATTTAAGATTTGAATCCAATAGCCAAGCCATGACTTAGCCTCTCAACTCCAGCCCCTAAATTTCGGACATCCATCACCTCACTATGCATGCACTCGATCTAGTTCATCAAACCGGGGATGAATATTTTGAATTGTTCTTCAACCACCTCTAAGAGATTAGGACCTGATCCCTCACAAACTCCCACGCGCATTCCAACATTCAGCTCTGCCTCCTTCACCCGAATTCCACCTATATAAACCTTCAAGCACCATCAACCATCATTTTTTTTCATTCTTCAAGAATACCACAGAAAAAAAAAAAGAAAAACCTTGGACGTCTCTCAGCCATAGCAAAGTGCAACAGCCACGCAGACATACCGCCGACTGCCGTCTTCACGCGAGAGGTCGACCTGAGCAGAAGAGAATCGATAAATATCGCGCCACTTCCTTACATTTTTAGTGGTCCTTAAGTCGAGCCAAACCAGACCTGAAGCCGAGAGGTCGTAGCTATCCAACAAAGCCGAGATCTAGCCCATCGAGCCTTATTTTGTCCCATTTCTTTACGTCATTTTACAAGGCAAAAGGCTGAGACTATACCTCATGCTTATGAATCAAATTTAAATGTTAGAATTGGCACGCTTAAACTTAGAAAAAGTCGAAGAGAAATTGAGTGAATGTTTTATTTGTTGAGCCTATCATATACTTATGTGATGTTTATTATGTCTACTTTGGTTTCTTAGTTCATAAGTTAAAGTCAGAGTCGGGCCCTTTTATTTGTTCTTGAAAAGGAAAAGAAAAGAAGCTTAAATGTGTTGTATTTTGCCATATAAATTTCATGTTGCAATTGGTTAATTTTGTTAAACTTCATTATGATCTTAAGCTTGATTTAAGGTGTAGTTTAAGAGTTTTAATTGTCAGTAATACTGGCCTTAAAGTTTAACCTTGAATTTAAGAGAAAGACACATGCTGTTGTGTTAATTGTTTGTGCAATTTTCGCCGTGATTTCTGTAAGCCTGAGACGGGTGGATGTGTGAGGCATGATAAGAGTAAGAAGAAGAAGAAGAAGAAGAAGAAGAAGAAGAAGAAGAAGAAGAAAAAGAAGAAGAAGAAGAAGAAGAAGAAGAAGAAGAAGAAGAAGAAGAAGAAGAAGAAGAAGAAGAAGAAAAAGAAGAAAGAAGAAGAAGAAGAAGGAGAAGAAGAAGAAGAAGAAGAAGAAGAAGAAGAAGAAGAAGAAGAAGAAGAAGAAGAAGAAGAAGAAGAAGAAGAAGAAGGAGAAGAAGGAGAAGAAGGAGAAGAAGGAGAAGAAGGAGAAGAAGAAGGAAAAGAAGGAGGAGAAGGAAAAGAAGGAGGAGAAGGAAAAGAAGGAGGAGAAGAAGAAGGAGGAGAAGAAGAAGGAGGAGAAGAAGAAGAAGAAGAAGAAGAAGAAGAAGAAGAAGAAGAAGAAAAAGAAGAAGAAGAAGAAGAAGAAAAAGAAGAAGAAGAAGAAGAAGAAGAAG